>PVHP010002831.1:63330-76573 GCA_004024765.1 Zapus hudsonius | reverse complement strand
CAGATATATATACAGGAGTTTTAAATATATATAGGCATGTAAATATTTATGTCATATGTATAGGTGTTTGCTCAGTAAGTAAGTTATTGAAGGGCTGGAGAAATGGCTCAGCAGTTAAAGATGTTTGCTGACAAAGCCTGTTCGCCCTGGGTTCAATTCCAAGTACCAATGTAAATCCTTAAACAAAAAGTGGTTCTTGAGTCTGGCATTCATTTGCAGTGTCAAGAAATCCTGGCTTACTTCCTTTGCCTACACATACATGCAGATAAATAAATAAATAAATGTTTTAAAAAAAGAAATATATTGAAAGAATAAATAGCAAACTATAAAATGCAATTCTTTGACTCCATAGTCCCTATTGGCATGACTATAAGCATTTATAACTTTCTACATGGATTTTATATGAATATAGAATATATTAGTATGTGTAATAGACATACACATAATAATGCAGTCTTTTAAATGGCTTTTTATCACAGGTTAAAATTAATTCAATATCAGTATGGCCATATCTAGAGGTTTTGGTCCAAATCAGCTCACTAAGTATTTAAAAGTATTTTCTCAATGCCCCATAAGTTAATTAAGACCATTCAGGCCTATTATTTTATAATTTACCTTCTCATTAACACTGCAAATAACAAATAGAGTAGTGAGTATATGTCCTAACTGACCTTATTTCCATATTTGTGTCTAATTCATTGAAGTTACTATTACATGTCAAAGTGACTCTATCATGTAATGACAACCCATTCTCCACTCTCCCCGTCTTCTGCTCCTGTTCTTTCTCAACCTTACAACTTACGGCTCTCCATCGCAAGGACTGTGATGTTATGAATGGCGTTGGTCTCTCGGTCCAAAGATTTGGCAGTTGTAATAACCCCACTGTTCGCATCGATATTGAAATATCTTTCCAAATCTGTGTTTCTGTCAATTGAATATCTGATTGAAAATTTAAGAAAAGGTTTAAGATTCATTTTTATATCATTGTTGATATTTCCTTAGTTTTCTATAACTTCATAGACAATAATCAAATCCCATTGATCCCTTGATCTGTCTGGTTAGTTATTAGCATCCAAAATATTAATTGATTCATTGATAAATATTTATTTTATGTACACTGTTAACATCAATACAGAAATATCTCTCCATATATATTTTAATGTATTTAAATGTACATAGAAATTATATATATATCCTCTATTAGTAATCTCTTTGCTTGAATGTCAGTATTTAAAAATGAGCATGACAATACAATTATGTCAGCAGTTTGAATATGACATTGTTGCTCTAAAAGCATTAGAATTATTTGCAGAAGATACTTTGTTCAAGTAAACCTATGTAAATCTGAACATACATAGATATCATGTCGTTTAGATATGCATATTATCATTTGTTTTGATACACCAATCCAATATTATAAATGTTTAGGAGAAACTGATCAAGTTGGCTTAGTAGTGCCCAATGGTGAAAGCACAGATGTAGATAACAAATGATTCGTTATCGCAAGAAGAGATCATGAACTCTGGCAAGAACCAGAGGTAGACAGACTGTCTTAAAAGTCTTGGTGCTGACCACATTCATTTCTGTTTCTGTTTTCCTTCCTTCCCTCCCTTCTTCCTTCTCTCCATCCTCTATTTCTCCCTCCCCTCTCTCTTTCTCATGGATTTGTGTATATAATGCATATGTGTGTATATTAACATATGTGAATACAGATATATGTGTGGTTCAAATCATTTGTTGCACAAGTCTGATGTCTTTGGATTCACAGAACCCACATAAAGCCAGACATGTGTGGTGCACATATATGTAACCCCAACACACCTATTGAGATGAGAAGTGAAGAAAAATCCAAAGTGTATGTAAGCCACCTAGTCTGACTTTTTTTTCTTAGTGGCCAAAAAAAAAGAGAAACCCTGCCTCAAAGGAGGTGAATGTGGAGGACCAGCACGCCAAAGTTGTCCTCTGATCTCCTCCACACATGCACTAGGACTCACATGCACCCTGAGCATAGAGAAAGGGGTTACTCTTTAATATCCATGACCTGTCATCCTTAAGGATATGCCATAATTTACAGTGAAGCATGATGCATGACTTTATAATGATCACCACCTTAGGCAAGAGAAACTGAAACAATAGGAGCACTTCTTAGAAAGAAAGGTATAAAATAACTCTGCATTGGAAGCTAGAAAGGCAAAACCAACAAAAAGAGAAAAAACAGCACACTGTCTGCAGCTCTCAGTCCAATGCCCCAGAGACCAAGGAAAGTGACTGGGCAGTTCCTGTGAGGTAAAAGCAGAAGTGGAAGGACGGGCACATTCCTAGTGATGAGACACAGTAAACTCTTCTGCAACTTCCAACACTGTGAGTGATGGCTGGAATCACAATGGTTTCTGTAGATTCTTAAAATTGACATACCGAAGAGCTTGAGCCCCTTTAGTATATGTTTTAATGACCAGAGAAATGACTTCCACGTTCTACAGCAATAACAGGGAAGCTTCCAGATCTATCTTTCCTATTCTGGTTACTATGCAGAAAGCTCCATATTGAAATACCTTCCCTCAAAATGATTCTGGCATTATAAACTGTCCTAAAAAGTTTCATTCATCCATAACATATCCACAAAATGATTGCATCAGTTATTCCCAAAATAAACTACATTCTTTCTGAACTTTCTCATTTTGAAAAAAAAATATAGAATGTTTAAAAGCATGGCTTACCATATTCCACCTATTTATCAATAAATATGCAAGGTCATTCTGTTTGAATATCTAATATTCTAGCTACCCAAATTATTGCTGAAAGAATATCAATTTTGTTAGAGGCAATCATGTTCCAGATTATAAAGTAAAAAGAAATGTGAACAAAATGGGTAGAGCCTTGCTAAAACCAAGAATGGAAGTATATATTGGTGACATACATTTTAATCCCAGCACACTTGGAGGAAAGGCAAGAAGAACACAAGTTCCTCCACATGTAGCTATGAACCCGCCACAGACTCTATGTATCAGAGCCTTCATGAATGTATTTTCTCATTCTTCCTCTCCAGTGTGATGAAACTATACAGTGATTGGTCATCTCCCAAATTTTCCATTGAACATTGCTTTGAGATCTTTTGTAAGATCTCTTCCACAGCTTCATAAAAGGCTAAGGAAATGTCTGACACATCTCCGTATCTTATTTGTACTGCACATCTGTTACAAAATGAATTGTGAATAAATACCTTTCTCTCTCCTGGATGCTACAAGCTATGCTACTAAGATAAATCAAAATGCCCCCCCATTTCTCTCAGCACAGATAGCATCCTTATAGCTCTTGCTATTGATTTGCATGTTGCTAACAGAATGTGTGGGGTAGTCCTCTAGATTTACATAAAAGTGTCTCTTCAGTACTCCAAAAACATCACCTGAGAATGTGATCACCTAGCATGGTTAAATCTGAAGAGAATCAACTATATGTCACTTGAGTTGAAATATTAATCTCTTAAGAAATCAAGAGTAAATGCGGACATGAACATGGGAATAATACATTATGCAGATTTGATATCAACCATGATAATAACATAGAACCACTCTTTCTAATCTATTGCAATAAGCACATTTATTTATCATTATTTATTAAATAATACTTGTGGGGCTGGGGAGATGTCTCCGTGGTTAAAGACATTTTCTTACAAAGATAGTCAGGGTTCAATTCCCCAGTAACCATGTCAAGTGGTATATACATATGGAGCTCATTTGTTCTGGTGTGCCCATTTGTTCTCTCTCTCTCTCCCTCTCTTTCTCTCTCCCCCTCTCTCTCTCTCCCTCTCTCTCTGTCTGTCTCTCTCTCTCTCATCTCTCTCTCTCTCCAAGGTTAACCTATAATTCACTATGTTGTCTAAGGCTGACCTTGAACTCACAGCAATCCTCCTACCTCTACCTCCAGAATGCTGAGATCAAAGGCATGAGCCACCATACACTGTGATAAAATATTTAAAAAAAAACTAATAACACATTTCTTATTGTAATTTAATAAGTTTCTCTAAAATAAACCACTGACCTAACTGAAGTTTCCTGTGTTGAAAGAGAATATACACACATATATATTTGTGATATAATGATAAGACTCACAGTGTGCACTGCCAGTTCTCTCTTCTGATAACAGTAACTCAATTTTCCTTTGGAGAATTAAACCTTGAGGTTGGTACAGCTGTGACAGCACAGTCTAGGCACCCACAAGACTACTGGTTAGAGAAATCACAAAGATCAACACAAGACAACCAGCTCTTTAGGAGATGGGAATCTTGAACAGCGGGTTCACTAGGGAATGATGGGAGCTGATTTAACCCAATTGCTGCTTCACAATGAGATAGTCTACTCTTGATCCTCATTCTACAAGGTGTCCTTACTCCTTTCTTCTCTGTAAATTGACTAGTCAGCATTTCTTTGTGAGCTTTGCTCATTTATTTCCATAAATTCCATGTTTTTCAATTAACCATGGTCAATTCCTATTGATTACATTTAAAGAAAGCCAACAGAACAATAGAAGCTATCTAAGGATGAGTTCACTAATCTTTCAACCTCACGTGTAATGCTCCCTCAATACGCAAAACCATCAACTTTTGTGTTATTTTGGTAATTTGTTGTTTTAATTGCTATTTTATAAGTGAAAAGTACTATAACAAAGAAATGGGAAACATAATTTTCAAAAAAATTCTTTTTTTATACCTGGAGTCCTCCAAAAAGCCATTTCAGGTCTTTGCTGAGAGTTCTAACTAACTCCAAAACAATATAATATAGAATGTAGAGAGAGAAAGAGAGAGAGAGAGAGAGAGAGAGAGAGAGAGAGAGAGAGAGAGAGAGAGAGAGAGCTTGAATACACATTTCCTTTTGAATGTTTTAAAAATCATCCCTGAATAGTAAGCATACTAGGCCAACAAAACCAGTTTTGGGGCTGTTACTTCAATTTATAATTTCCATTTATATTTTAGTAGCAATTATGTTAAAATGAGCAAGCTTTTCAAATACAGCACTACTCATATATTTCTCTCAGAATCGACTTCTGCTATTTGTCAAATGAACCCACTTGATTGTGAGTGGTGTTTTTCTATTTCTACAAGTTCACTACAAGTATTCCAAAAATCAGATATTCATAAATTATTCAAAATAATTCACACAAATATATATGCATGCATATAAAAGTTACTTAAATGCACACTAAATTATTTAGACTCCAAATGTGTTCAAACGTAGCTAAACTACAGTAAACCATTCCTGACACTATATTATGCCTTCTCGTCCAAGGTCATATAATATTAGGAATGCCAAAACAGCCTGCAGGCAATTACCATCCAAAGCTTCTTGTAATGTAAACATAAATATAGGCCTAGATTGAAATTGTGAATAACCCTGAGAGTGATGCTTATTTCTTTTTTTTAAAGCCATCATCACACGTGATTTTGTAATATTTTTGAACTCACAGCTGGTTTGTGATATGAGAATCCTTAGGTTCGCTCTGTAACCTACAGAAGTGAATCAGGTGATTTCAAGACTTAAGAGTAGGCTGATAGGATGTAGCTAAATAAAACAGAGACATATTTTGCATTATATTGTCTTGACTTGTCCACATTCTGCCATTCCTTCAGCCTTCTTTGGATTATCACTCCTCTAAATGAAGTCTCTTGTCTAGTGGACTAAGGAGGGGTTTCTGATTTATCTCACTATTTTCCGTGTTGCTGCAGGGTCACTTGTGTTCATATTGTTTATCTTTTATAGGTTCTTGTTACTTTATCCAGATTGTCAGTTCTTAGAGGTCTGGGAAATGTTTTATTCATCTTTGTTTCCTATGAGCATTTTCCCCTGAGACTCCCACAGTGCAGGTTCTTAATAGATGCATATTGAGTCATTGATCACCCTGCAGATACTGACAAGAGGAATAGGTCTCCTAGTCTCAATGTGGGAAAACCAGACACAAAACATTTCCCAACAGTGTTTGCTACATAGTGGACAACCACACTGATGTTGGTTCATGGAATCTTTTCAACTGAAACTATTTTATTGGCACGTAGTCAAAATACCAAAGTTCCTAGACTGGTGTTCTTGCCCTAGTTTTCTGTTAAAGAGAAGGTAGATCCAGACAGAAGAGTCACATGCAGCTATGGCTGGATGTGTGAGTAAAGTGGGAAGGCTATTTATTTTCACAAAGAAGACTTTAATTTTCCTTGCTAGGAGCATGTAGCTATCTCTCACCTATAGTTCATCCCATGTAATAATGAATTTTCCAACCATAAATATCTTATGGTAGACTTTAGTCATGTTATAGTGAATGTCAAAATATTCAAAATGAGTTGTCCAGTGGACCATTGTTTACCAATTCTATGACCATATGCCAATTTTAAACACTTACAATTAAACAAACACTGTTTTATTATTATTCTTATTTCTCTATAACAAGGACCTTTCTGAAGGCATAGAAACAATGAGTTCACTATTGCTGACCTCAGGGTCCATCAGAAATCAGGAAAGGGCTGGAGAGATGGCTCAATGGTTAAAGGCCCTTGCTTGCAAAACCCTACAGCATGGGTTCAATTCCCCAGGACTCACGTAAAGCCTGATCCACAAAGTGGCACATAAACAAATCAATAAAAATCTTTGCTTAGAAAATTAGGGAGATACAAGTCCTCTTAGACCACCTAAGAGGGTCCTATTTCCCCACCATCAATCAGCATAGGGTAAAAGAGAGTTTACAGGTTGAAAGTAACTTGAATGTGTAATACATTTGCATTCTGAAAATAATTATGCATTGTTTTTTATATGTTGCAATATTATAATACAAGATAATCTTCAATATGGATGCATATAAAAATTGTCTCTTCAATGACTTAATTGACCTTAAGGTAAAATGATTAAAACAAAATCCTCAAAAACCATAAGAATTGGGCTCAAAAAATGGCTTATCAATTAAGGCATTTGCATGTAATGCAGAAGGATCTGACTTCCTTTCTCTAGGATCCACTTAAAGCCAGAAGCACAAGGTGGTGCATGTTTCTGGAGTTCATTTGCAGTGGCTGAAGGCCCTGTAGTACCCATTTTCTCTCTCTGTCTGTCTCTCTCTTTCTCTCTCTTCCCCTCTCACACTCTCTCAAATATATATTATATATAATTTTTAAAAATCATAAGAATGCATCATGGGAATATTTCCTAATGTTTGCTTTGTGCTTTATTAAATGAACAAAAAACAAACAAAAAAAATAAAGTGTGAATCACAGCTACTTTTGTCTTTGATGGCTCAATGGTTAATATGCTACATCAAGAGACACTTTTTGGGCTAGCAATTTGGGGGAAAGACTGCTCTTCAGTGAATTTTTAAAAGTCCATACTCTCTAGAGTATAAAATAATGTCACTTGCCTCCTAAATAATAATGTAAATGGATAGTGGAGGAGAAATATGTGAAAGATATAAATTTAAAAAAATAAATGAATTTATAGGCTATGAAGAATTTTGCTACTCTTATGAAAATAGGGTAAAATAATGAAGTGTTTGAATTATAATACTATTATTTGCTTTTCTTTTTTTTGTTTTTTTTTTTTGTTTGTTTGTTTGTTTTCAAGGTAGGGTCTCGCTCTAGTCCAGGCTGACCTGGAATTCACTCTGTAGTCTCAGAGTGGCCTTGAACTCACAGTGATCCTCCTACCTCTGCATCCTGAGTACTGGGATTAAAGGCGTGTGCCACCACGCCCAGCTAACGCCTTTAATCCCAGCACCTGGGAGGCAGAGGTAGGAGGGTCAAATTAATCTTATAAAACTCACAAACTACTCATAAAAAGAAAAAGAAATACTTTCTTTTCTTGAGAGAAAAGTCTATCTCTGTGAGAGAAAGATATGTTTATCCTCACTTTTCTGGTCATCTCAATTACTTTTCAGACTATGAAAACAAGGTTAAGGACAGTGCTTTGGGAGCATTTTTTGCTGGTGGAAAATTTTGGCACAGACAACATTTCAGACTTCAAAAACTACTGTGATCAGTCTTTGGCCCTTCCTATTTCTTTCCCATTAAGAACAGTCTTGATGTTAATCTTCTTTTTACAAAGAAAATATATAATTCATCATTTTACATGTACTACAGCCTTAATAAATATCTAACATTTAACATTAAAAGAACAGTTAAAGCTCACCTTATTGTTTATATAGCAGAAGAGACTATCAGCCTGAGCCTGTTTTTCCTTCAATAATTGCAGAGCACTATTGTTATTCGTTTCCAAACACAGTATTAAAACTTAGGACTGAGAACATGGCTCAGACTTAAAAGTGTTACTTCCAAAGCTTACTGGCCCAATTTCCATTTGCCAAACACTCACAGATAGGAATTCAATTGCAGTGGCAATAGACCCCAGAATATATACACATACCCAACACAATATGCAAATAAATAAATAAAATTTAAAATAACTGCAATAATTTCTCAGAAAGTTTAAGAGGATCATTAAAGCAATGAGAATAAGTGAAACAAAAATAAAAACAAGATAACATGTCAGTTGAACCAATCAAGACATCTATAAATCCTTTGTTTTAGGTTTTTAATTGCATTTTAAAATACCTTTAAAAAAATCCTAATCTGCTTCCTACCTCCCTCCCTGCCTTTCCTAAATTCCCTGACTCCTGTGCTATCTGTCGTAAATGGTTTTTGTGATGTAGTGTGCTTCAACTATTTTCCATACCCTTAACCTCTGGAATACATATCTCCTTTTCTACCTTTGAAATTAAATCACTTAAGTAGAAGTCATACTATCTTAAGTATCTGAACTATGCCTTAAATTCTATTGCTGTAGACACTTCTTGAGGGCAGGGCTTAATTATTTTCACAAGATGTGGGTTGCTATTATAAACCTAAAGTCATTTGTCCCAATCAAGATTGGGGTGGATAGAGTTGAACTTAAGATAGGATGTTATTCTTGATGATAGCTTTGTTGGAAAGGTAAAGAATTCTTTTCTCTGTTGTGTTTGTCACATACAACTATTCTAATGACAAATGTGCTTGGAGTTAATAATGCCAACATAAGGAGTATAGCCATCCACCAATGAACTGTTCTCACAAAAAAATAAATACAAGTAATCAATAAATATTTTTTAAATGTTTAACATCTTTAACCTTAAGGGAAATCCAAATTAAATCCACTTTGAGAATTCATATCATACCACCAAAGTTGCTATCATCCACAAAAAAACAAACCAATTATTGGTGGGGGAGTAAACTTGTGCAGCCAGTATGGAAATTGCTGTACAGCTTTCTTTAAAAGGTAACATTTGAACTACCACATTGACTCAGCTATACAACTCTTTGGGGGTGGGGAATTAAGGATTCTCTATTCTACCACATAAGTACTTAAAATTCCATGCAACTCAATTTAGGATTACAAGGAAATGGAATCATTCTAGAGTTCCACCAACTAATGACTGGATTACAACAACAACAAAAATTGCTGTGCATATCCGTAGTAGAATCATATTCAGCTATGCACCAAAGAGAAAATTTGAAATTTACAAGAGAATAGATGGAGCTGGAAAATATTATGTGAGGTAATCAAGCTCAAAAATACCACATGTTGTCTCCCATATGTGTATACTGGATTTTAATTCATGTGGGAATGAGTACAGTTAGAGGCCCTGGAACTAGAAAGAATCTCTTGAGAGGGGAAAAGAGGCTGTAAGGAAGGTTGTCTGGTGGGTGGATGATAGAATATATGTGATATGAAATAAAATGGGCATTGCTGGAAGTAAGAGAGTCCAATGTGGAAAAGGAGATGTGGCCATGGAGAAGAGGAGGCTGTGGGTGAAGCAAAGAAAGTGAAGATTGAGAAAATACAATGGAAAACTTGTTACCCTCTATCATGAGTTAAAAACTAAGATAAAATTAAAAAAAGAGATGAAGAGTAAAGCCAGGTCTAATTTATTGTATAGAAGATAAAACACAAGCATGACTTATTAGCATCTCTTCTTCAGTGTTTTCTCCTAATGCGAGTGGCAAAAAGAAGAAAAAGAGGGAGGGAACTAATGGGTGAAAGTACTATTGCTTGTTTTCTTGTTTGTTTATTTATTTACAAGGCAAGGGCGAAGAGAGACAGGAAGAGAACAGGCATGCCAGAGCCTCTAGAAACTGCAAATGAACTCTAAATGCATGCACCTCTTTGTGCATCTGGATTTACATGGCTATTGGTGAATTGAACTCCATCATTAGGCTTTGCAGGCAAGAGTTTTAACTGCCGAGACATCTCTCCAAACCAAAAGTAACATTTTAATTGCTTAAGGGAGAAAAAGACATAAATTCTTTTCAACAATCTTTGTCTAAATAACGCTTTTTACATAATGCACAGACTTAGCTCAAATGTAAAGAAAATCTGAAGTTAGTTTATCGGTTCAATTTACTTAAATAGATAACAACATAATTTTACTTATAATCTGTATTAAACTCTCATTTGCAATTTCATTTTTGCAAAACATGTTTGCAAAACAATGAAGTAGATCACAAGTTCAAATTAAGTAATGCAATATCTGTATTTTAAGTATATATTATCTGTACTGTTCACTCTAAATATATTGAATCATTCACCGATTTTACACAAACACACACACAAACATACATACATACATACATACATACATACATACATATATACATACATACAAAAATACATGCACACATACTGTAAACACACTTACAGATGTCAGATTGGGGCATGTCGTCAGAAAGTACAGAATGGACTGCGGTAACAGTTTGAAATCCCTACATATTATTTTATTATATCCAAAGAGATTATTGACTATATCAATGTGTCTGGTGTAGGTATAAACCTGGTATTTAAAGTCTCTGTACCTAGAAAAGGTATCATCAGAAGCAATACACTAAACATATATGCACATATTTGCTAATATGGAATATGATTAGTTTAAATAATCGATTAATCATAATTAAGCAAGAATAGTCAATTCATTTAAATAATTCATAGTTACATTTCTAATGCATGTATTTGCCCACATTACTTCCTTCCTGGAATCTGCCTTGGAAGAGTTTCAGGATAACTGAGTTCAATGGAGGCAGAAGCCATGGCTCATGGCTAACCTTGAATGCCTCAAAGCATTTCTACCTAACATTGGCCTTGAATAATCAAGTGACATGTGAAGTAAGTCTTGTGTGAGTCAGGTCTCACTTCTCTTATAGAGCCACACAGAAAGAAAATGGAATGTTTATTGCGTAAATGTGGATATAGGAAGAGTGATGTAATATGGTAGAGGAGAGACATGATTTATTTATTTTTATTTAATTTTTTTTTTTTTTTTTTTACCTCACAGGGCTGTTGGAAGAATCAGGATCATGAGCCGCGACGGTACCGATGATGTTCCCTACTTGCGTCGCTTCCGACACCTCCATGGGGTACAGGGGTGAAGAAAACACAGGGGGCTCGTCCACATCTTCCACAATTATCTTCACAGTGGTCGTGTCACTGAAGGGCCCCAAGCTGAGGAAGCGGGGATCCGCATCTTTGTTGGCAGCTTCTATGCGGAGAGTGTAACTTGTTTTGGCTTCAAAATCCAGTTCCTGTAAGAAAAGTCATTAGGGAAATTAAATGACCAATGAGAGAGTCAGCAAAGCATAGCCTTCCCATTTATGAACATCAATAAAGATAGAAAGCAATGACTTAAAGGGCATCGTCAGCATTCCAAAGCTGTCAATGTCTATGTCAATTACATCCCAGCTGCTCTTGTGGATCATGGCAATGGCCAGTGCTGTCCAGCTCAGCTCATCCTGCCTGCAGCCATACACTGTATATGCAAGCACAAGACTTCGGAGCCTTATTTGACAGACATTTGATCCACTATAAAAATAGTTTCCAACAGTAATCAATGTCTGTTCTCCAACCACATAGTTCAGCCACAAAACTTAGAAGTATGCACTAAAATGGAAGAGTAACCTAGTTGTCTATTGACTTTCTCATTTAAAAGCCAAGTGGCTTTGGGAGAGGGGTACACTTGAACCCAAAGATTTCAGATGTCCTAAAAGCAGCCTCAGTGTTAGGGGAAGATGTCTACACTTAAGACTATAGTTTATTCCTTTCTAGGAAGTACCTATAATTTCTGCCTTCATTATCCCTCCATTAATAAACTCTTCAGGTCTCAGAACTTATATGAGATGAGACACTTATAATGCTCTATCGTAACTTTCTACCAGATTTTCTGAGATGATTGAAAGGTTCCTTAAAGATAGTGACTGGGTCACCTCATATGGAACCTGAAAAGGGTTATATTACATTAAAAAAGTACCATATATGGAAAAATACAAATTATATATAACATGCACCTGGTTGGGACAATAACATATTTCTTCTTTTCCAAAGACAACTGAGAATACCAAATTTTTATGCTGTTCAATCTCAAAATCTCACCACTGAAAAAGGTCCCCAAAGCTCTACATTGAATGATGCAAAAAAAAAAAAAAGGAACAAAAATGATAAATAACTTGAAAGAGTCTCTGTCAAAAGCAAATGATATTTTGGTTTGTTGAAGCCTTCAATAAAGAGTGAGTATAGAGAAACAACATAAGCAGTAATACACATGGTCAGAATGCAAAAATAACCATTATGTATATAAGCACACGTGTGAACAAGCATAGGTGTACAGCTATTTTTCTCCAGAGGATGTGATAACAACACTGATGGATGCTTAAATATAGGCTCATCAATTGAAAATGGAAGTATGTTTTATAAACATGATATATACTGCACTACATGAGTTTCCCAAGTTTTTATTAAAACAGCAAACTTACACACATATACACATAGTGCATTCATATGGGATCATAAAGATATTCAGTGGATCATCTCTGGCAAAGAAAAAGAGAAAACTGATCCATAATATCGGTTTCTGGGATCTACTCCAGACTGCATTTAACTGAAATACTTATGTGAGAATCTACTAGTTGGAATCCCAAGACTATTCCTTACTATTCCAGGCACCCATATTTCCTGACAACATATGAGTTTCAATAAATAAAAATAAATAAATAAATATTAAATAAATTCAATAAATTCTTGGTGAAGTAGAGCAAAAATACATATTGAAAGCACAGATATTTAGCCCAAAAGAGCCTAAAAATGGATACCTTTGACTCAGAAAGATGTTGTGGTCTAAGAGGAAGACGAAAGGAATATAATGAAATATATATATATATATATATATATATATATATATATATATATATATATATATATAT
>PVHP010002831.1:0-63230 GCA_004024765.1 Zapus hudsonius | reverse complement strand
CCCAGGTTCAATTCCCTAGGACCACATATGCCAGACCCACAAGGTGGTGTCCCTGGTCCTCTCTCTCTCTTTCTCTCTCTCTCTCCTTATCTCTGCTTGAAAATAAATAAATAAAATATTAAAAAAAGAAAACAAGTTTAAGGCCATATTTGAAGTTTTATACACAAAGTTGTGATATATGATCCCGTGACAAGTACTACCTTTAACAACTTCAGTGACATTTTAATGAGGCAACTTTTGGCTTTTTTTGTTATAATCTAAGATTGGGTACAATTTAATGGTCCGCAGCCAATGAGGAGAAGCAGGAAACAATTGAGCAAACTGGTATGTACAGCATGTGTATTTTTAAGATGTAATTTCAGATGCAAATGTTCTTTTAAGGAACTGAATCTGGGCTTTGAAATTTCTTTAGGATAACTGCTAAGAAAAGTATTTTTCTTTTCCTCAATGTGGATTCTGAAGAAAGTTAACATACTGATGAATAGTTTAGACATAACTTCCATTTCTTCCTACATTCCTTGGAAAAATGACTGATCATAAAGGAAATTTATATCTTAGCATTATGCATTTATATAAAAAGAGGGTGTCCACACGCCCTCTAATTCTCAGGGAACATTGTGTAAGAGAGGACAGAATGTAAGCGCCAGAGAGACATAGTGGCATTTATTGTCATTAATACTATAAAACCTGCACAATATTGAACACATCAATATTTTGATATGGATAATGAAGGCAGACAAAAAAAGCCTCAAAAAAAGAGGGAGTAGGAGGCAAGAATACAAGGCTTAATGGAAGAGAGGTTGGGGTGAGGGAAATGAATACAATGGGAGGTTATATGCTCTAATTACTTTAGAGTAAAGAATAAAAATTGTCAATTCAATAAACACAATTTTTCATACATATATGTCATTTTTTTGTTTTTATCCATCCCTTCAGATGATTATATTTTAAGATTAGTGCATTTTACATTTGTAAATGAACTAATCATTTGAAGAGTCTCATTCTTTTTGGCATTTTATTTGTTTGTTGTTTGTTTATTATTTTTATATCATTTCCCCCTACCCCATGGACTGAACCAATGTGCCCACCAAGGAGGGCTCCCAGTAGTTTGGGGACAGGGAGGAGGGAAATGGGGGAACCATCATAAGATTTGTTCATACAATGTATCAAATTAAGTAAATACATTTTTCAAAACTAATTTGATATCTTCTTGCAAGTTAAGATACATCCAAAAACTACTTGGAATACACTTATTCAGGTTTTCAGTATTAGCAAGAGCTGGGATGAAAGGTATGTAACCACCCCCTTTAAATAATATTTACATATTTACTTATCTTTATTCATGTATGATTATAGGTACATCAAGTTCTCTTGTCAGTACAAATAAATACCAGATATTTGAACACCTTTGTTTGCATCCTGCTTTAAGCGGGTGGCTGAGGAATTAATCCCAAGCAAGCAACTTTAACTGTGGAGGCATCTCCTTTGCCCCTCAACTTAATTTTTAAACATGTCTGAAAGGCAGCATCATGAGGAATAGACAATGGGATATTATGAAACCAGGTAGAAATAGTGTTATGTGTGAGGTTGTCTGCTTAAAGCATTATGAAAATAGAGTAATAAAAGAATTCGCATGAAAGCCTTGGAATCAAGGTTATAGACAAAAGGATTTTTTCACAAAAAAGGGAGCCCAATGAAGAGGCTAACATACAGTCCTTTTAGATTAATGTTCGCTTTGCTTCCTTAGGCCCCTTTTGGCTACAATTAACATGTACTGTTTACACAAACCACATTCGTCATAACATCTGCTGCACCCTTTCTCACTTCATTCCTTTCATTGAATTCTGTTAGAGATCATCTTTTATTCCTATAATCCTCCACTGAAGTAATAACAGAACTTCCTGTTATACAAAGAACTATCTCTAAACATCTTTTAACGTGAATTTTTAAAGACATGAAATTAATATTTGTTTGGGGTTGACAATTTATGTCACTTCAAATTCTTATCTTGAAATTATAAACTCCCTTCCAGTGAAATGCTACTGGAAGTTGGGGTACTGATTTGATTTTTAGGTGGCAGACTCAATAATGCTGCACTTACAGAGGAGATACTCACCACACCATTCTCTGTTTCTCTCTGCCATGTGAGGCACCATGAGAACTCACCTAGCTCTGTGAGCCAAGAAGAATATTCTTGGCAGAAACTGATTCTGCCTTGACTTATAGGAGTTACCAGGGTCCAGATTTGTGAGAAATATTTTTTATTGCTTCAACACCCATTCTATGTTATGTTTGTATAGAAATCTGAAGAAATCAGTATAGCATTATTAAACATATTTTAATAATTTAATTTTTAAGCAGAGAGGGAGAAAGAGAAAGAAGGAGAGAGAGAGAATGAGAGATGAGAGAATGGGTACTCCAGGGCTTCCTGCTACTGCAGAGACACTTTGTGTATCTGGCTTTACATGGACTCTGAGGAATTGAACTTTGGCCATCACACTTTGTAACAAAGTGTCTTTATCCATTGACCCATCTCTCCAGGCCCTATATAGCATTTTTAGCTGAAGTGAAAACCAAATATTAGATGGCCCTAGAAAACGTTTCAAGGGCCCTCATTTAAGAGACAGAAATATTATCTGAACTAAAGGACATGGATATCCACTACACATTTCCTACAGCTCCAACAGGAAGGCTTTCTTCAATTTTCAATCCTATAAAAACAAGTGTGAGGGCTGGAGAGATGGCTCATTGGTTAAGATACTTGCCTCCAGTGCCTAAGGCCCTGGGTTCAATTCCCCAGTACCCACATAAGACAGACCCACAAGGTGGTGGCCCTGGTGTTCTCCTCTCTCTCTCTCTCTCTCTCTCTCTCTCTCTCTCTCTCTCTCTCTCTCTCTCTCTCTCCTTGAAAATGAATAAATAAAATATTTTTTAAAAGTGTGAATGAGGTCCTCTATGCAGGTGTAATGAAACCATAAGCCAAATAACAATCATGGGTTTGAATGATATATTAGAATGTTGCCTTACCTGGTCGACTTGCCCACCTCACCAACACCAGAAGGGTTATTATATATTATTAGGATATGTATAAGAGATAGACTGATGAGGATATAAATATTAGTTGTTTGCTGTAATGCTGTTGTAATAATTATTACTATTGTTTCTGCCAAATGCAAGCAAGTGGAAACTAACACTGTGTATTCTAGGTGTGTATGGTTTCAATTGCTCCATCCCTATTCAGTCAGACAACAGACAACATTACATATTAAATGAAAGCCAAAAATATTAAAGAAAAGAGCTGGGAAGGTTTTCCAGTGGTTAAAGGTGCTTGTTTGCAAGGCCTGCCAGCCTGGGTGTCATTATCTATGACCCATGAAAAGCCAGATGCATAAAGTGATATGCATATCTGGAGTTCATTTTCTTACATGTATTTTAATGTTATGAAAGAAAATAATGAAAGACAAATCTAATCATCACATCTTTACCATTGCTGTATCCTCTTCAGCACCCAGGGCAATGTTTGATAAAAACAGTTTATAATATTCATTTTGAATTAACAAAAGTAAACTATGAAAATACCAGAAACCCCAATGTTCCCCTTGCATTCTTTTCTTATATACCTAATTTTGAATCCAATTTGCAAAATCATTACAATGCATTTTGTTTCTATATAACTGCCAATTGATAATATATCCTCATTAAGATCAATGACCTTTTAAATTATGGACCTTGGGCCAATGTTCCTGGTGGTAATTCCAGAATTGATCCAAGTTGGTAAGTTTTGGAAGTCCTTCCTCTCTCTAAGCAAACATGGTGCCTTTAGAGCTGATTCTGTGTGTGTGTGTGTGTGTGTGTTTATGTGAATGTGCTTACATATTTGATATTTTACATTTAATTTTGCCTTAGTATAAATCTGTTGGCTATTTTTAAAAGTACCACTCATTGGAGAGCTCAGATGTGTTTCACCTCATGAACATTTTTAGCTTGCAGAATCACCTCTTCATCTTGATCAAATGAGTATAAATTCTGTCTCTTCTAAATAAATGGGCTTAACCAAGACCAAACCTAGAGGAAAAATATAACATTCCTCTTAAGATATTTTTTTTGAAATGAATCGATGACTTGGAATCTACTTTTGTTGTTGTTTGTGTTTGATTCAAGGTAGGGTTTTAGTCTTGTCCAGGCTGAATTGGAGCTCTCACTTGAGCATCAGGCTGGCCTTACATTCAAGCTCATCTTGCTATTTCTTAGCCTCCCCTCCTAAGTACTGGGATCAAATACTTGTAACAGCATGCCTGGCTAGACTCCCTGGAATTGTACAAGAGATCTTCAACTCTGGATCGGGGGTCTCAGCAGAAATAATTCAATATATTTAAGGTAATAATGAAGTTATTTCCCAAGAATATTCTAGCATTTTACACAATTAAAAACCCATACCCTAAGAAATTTCTTATAGCAATGCACAAGCACTCTACTTTCTGGGTTGTGTCCAAGAAGGTTTTAATGCTCAATAATGCATGAGTAAATTTAGACAAAATTATTTTGGCCTCCCTCACCTTAGAATATGTACTTTAGAAAAACATGCTATGTAAATCCTTTCTCTGCTCCTTTGACATGTAAATCTTCTAATAATGATTCTGGTTATATCAAATTGAATATATTAATTTTATAATATATTCATTTTTCTTTTAATATATACATTTTTGAATGAATGTGAGTGTGGGCATCCTTGTGTACCATATTTGTTTGTATGTGGTTATATTTCGTCTGGTTATTTTTTCTTGTACAATCTAGGATTGACTCCCTCTAAAACCCAAGCAGAATCACTTTGAAATGTAGCCATCAAGGCAGAAGTTTCTAGAACATTCTATTCATGACCTCACCACAGCTGTCTTTGCCTACATACAACCTACACATTATTGGACCTATGGTCAGGATGATGGAAAGCAAGGAAAACATGTTAGCAAGCAGACACCTTTAATTGCTGAGTCATCTTTCCAGACCCCTCCCCTGAACGGTATCAAAATAGAAAAAGGTTTTGGAAAGAAAGGGTTCTGTTGAAGGAGATGGGGATCAAAAGAAGGTTGTTGGAGAGGTATTTTGATCAAAATACACTCTTGAAAATTGTCAATAAAAAATGAAAGAAATGTAGCTTTGAAGAAGGAACTTAACCTCCCACAATCTATGAAAGGATCAATGCCTAACTGCAGAGGGGCCCTTTCCACAGTATAAAACTACCTGTTGCCATAGATACAAGTTTTAATTGTTTTTTACATAGCTATAGGCAATTATGAAAAACCAATGGGCCTTGGTACTTGTGTTTCTCTTTCAGCTTCTAAAAAGCCTCAGATGCTTTGTTCTAGCAAAATTGACTCTGACCTGTGGTTGAATCAGCCTGAGTCTGGTGTCCCCAGACTATGAATAATATTCTCCCTGATTAATTTTTTTTCAGTAGCAGCTGAAAGTAATATGGAGGGTTTGTATTGAGATTCCTGTGAATCATGAAACTTATATCCAGATTTGCACGAGAAATTATGTTTTATAGAGAAGATATTAGGAAATGGTATAAAAATAATAAACCCTAAATTTAAATTATTCAGATATTCCCAATAGATATATTCATACAGTTTTACAGACCTGAGGGGAGATGGGATGTGTTTTTTGGCTAGCTCACTGTGGATTTTCTCCATGGGGATGAACTGTCATATCAATCACAATGCAATATACTTTGGAATTTTTGAGGTAGGACCCCCCAAATTTTAATCTTACATATCTACAGTAGATGATGATTATCTTTACTAGTAGATGTTTTCTGATTCCTAAATTAATAAGAAATGTCCTAAGGCAATAAATTTAGAAAAAAATCAAAATAAAGTTGAAGAAGATTAGAAAAAGCCAGAGAATCACAATAATACTGAACGTGCATGTGTGTATTTTATATTACTATGAGTCATTATTTAACTTTTTTTTTTAAAATTACACTTAACATAGCTGTTTATATGGAGTGTATATGAACAAACATTTACAGTTTTCAAATATACTATTACTCGTTAACAGCATGGGGGTGCCTGGTCCTCAATAAATTGAAACAAAATATTAAGAATAATTTTAGCAATATTTTAAATATAGAATGCTAAATTGTTTCAATACAATCAGGTTATAACTATATGGAATTATGATTTATTTCAACTATTATGTAAGTATCTCTGAACTCTATAATTATTTATGGTAATATTTAAACCCAGGTATGAGTATTTTTAAATCACAGTAGATATCAAAATATGATATTTAGACTTGACAGTATCTTTCTCAAAACCTATAATCAGCACTGTTCAAGACATAGCATGCCTGAATTTATTTACAAACATATAGCATTATTTTACCAACTACTAAATATATATATATATATATATATATATATATATATATATATATATATATATATATATATATATATATACATACATATATACAGGAACAAAACATTTTTACTGGGTGTGGTGGTGCAATCCTGTAATCCCAGGACTTTGTGGCAGTGGTGGTAGGAGAATCAGGAGTTAAAGTTCAGCTAGGGCTTCATGAATTATGTCTCAAAAACAAACAACAAATCAGGAGAAAGAGAACACTCAGTGTATGTCTGTAAGAGCTTTGCAGTGTTAACCCATTATGTACTACAATGGATGACATCATGTAAGGGTGACAGAACTCAGAAATGGCAGTGACACACGGGAATATATGATTTGGGCAGTGTGATCTCAGAACTGGTGTGCCCACAGATTAATACTAACATTGAGAATGAATTGCAAGCTCATACAAAAAGTGAAGAAGAATGTCAGGATGATGACAAAAGGAATCAGGCCAGTAAACCTGATGTCGGTGCAGCTGGTCTTAAATGGAATGGAGAGCAAACAAATGGAGATGTGTGATGTCAGTGTCCTTATTGTGAAACTGCACACCAGCATCAGGCACCATTTTAAACTGAGTGCACAAGGTCTGCCTTAGTCTGCCCCGACTTTTACCCATACTTAGCTAAGGACTGCCTGTCACTTTCCTTTATATTTCACTGTCTGGTTGAGTTTCCTGCATTTAGAAATACTCCACTCCATCTTATGTATTTATTCCCTATCGCTAGGATATAAATTGCTGCAAACTTATTGCCTAAAAAATATAACACTTTGAGGAGCTCTGGAGATCACTCAGTGGAGAAAGCACCTGCTGAGCAAGTGAAAAGAGTAGAATTGGGATTTCCAGCACCCATATAAATGCCCAGTGGGTGCGCTGGCACCTGCCTGCATTCCCAGTGTGTGGGAGATGGAGGAAGGGGATCTCTGAGACAAGCTGCCTAGCTGAATCCCCAACTCTGGCTTCAAATGAGCCACCCTGACCCAATAAATAAAGTCAAGATCATGCAAAAAAGAAGCCCAGGGTCAACATCTGGCCCATGGAACCCATGTGCATCCACATACAAACAAACATGGTACACAACAATGCCCACACTCACATTCATCAAAAAAATAGATGAATAAACAAATGTGTTGTGTATTACTTTGGGGTGTTAAAAATGGAAAGTCTAGATGCTGACAGTGTCTTGCTCTGTTGAGAGAACTCTGCAAGGTTCTAGATGCTACAAGTAACCCTCTTGGCGTGTGGTACCTTTGGTGATGCTCAAAGGTTAGCACCGCAAACCCTGGTTGAGTTATCTTATCTCTCTTAGGATTTTGCCTCGCCCCTTGGCCCTCTAATAAAGACAGGCGTGATTATATCGAACCCATCTGATGTCTCATGATAATCTCCTCGCTACAAACTCCTACTCACAACTCATAGTCACACATTTCTGTTTGTCATAAAAGGTGAAATAGACACAATTTTGTATTTTGGCTGTCCTTAACAATTTCTTTCCAGATATGTAAGCAGATTTTTTTGCCAACATTAATTAGAACACCAGGCAAATGGGTATATTTCTGATAAAAATTCAAAGGCTGGTTGAGATTCCATCATGAAGCTGAGATCTGTACTTCCCAGCATGCCACAGCGGATACAGAATAACCTCCATAAAATGGTCTGTAACACTGAGAGGGAAGCTGAAAACATATTTTGAAACAAAGACAGTTCAGGGTATATTTTTTTCTCAAAACTTTCTTCCAACAATGAGATAAATTATCATCCTAAAAATAATTTGTGACTTAGGTCTATGAGTGTAGGACAATGGTAGCAGTTGATGTAAGTGGTAATCAGGAAGTCATAGTTATATTGATGACAGAATTTGCCTATAACATGTCACCCCAAAATGCTCATGTGTTGAAAGCCTCAACAAAAGGATCCAATCAGTGAGAGGCGACTGGACCATGAAAGTTCTGGTCCAATCTATTGGTTAACACAAATTAATAAATGCATAAATTTATATCTTTATTGGGGGTGCTAAAACATTCTGGAAGACGGGCTTAGTTGGAGGACACAGACCACTAGTGGTTTGTTCTTGGTGACTGGAGATCTTGTCTCTCATTCCTCTCCCTCTTTCTTTTCCCTTCTCCTATAACCCACAATGCTCCTGGCTACAGCGGACTGAGCAGCTCTGTGATTCTGTGACTGTCTCTCTGCAATGACTGTGCCTCTCCCTGGTCCATTAAGATCTCTTGTTAACCTTATTATATGACAGTTTTTCAAACAAGCCAAAATGTATGCCATTCGCACTTAAAATGTATAAATACTTTTAATCTACTGTGGGAAAATTCATCCTTAACAGCTCAATTATTAAAGAAAGCAGTATTATCATTACCCCATAATCATAAGCCTTAATTTTGACTTTAAGAAAAATATGTTTTTAAGGGAGAGAGCAAGCGAGAGAGAGAGAAAGAGAGAGAGAGTGAGAGAGCGAGGGCTCACCATAATAAACTACAAGCACACCTGTCATTTTGCGCATCTGGCTTTACATGGCTATTGTAGAATTGAACCTGTTTGGTATGGAAACACCATTAACCTCCATCTCTCCAGCCATATTTTTAAGATATGGAAATGAGGAGATTGTGGAGATAACACAGAAGAACTGCCCTAACATAGCCTAAGTATGTTATCTGGAAACTGGCACCATGAGCCACAAACTAAGCTATTAGTGTGGTATAGATGTGAAGTGGAGTTATCCTTCAAAGAAAATGCATTTTGAAAATGCTCATTTTTACTGTACTATAGCTCTGTAGTAATGCATTTTATAGAAGAAAAAAATTCCATGTTTAATCCCAACTGAGGCTTTATATTGAACATAAAAGTACATTAAAAGAAGGATTGCTATATCTCTAAGGAAAAGATAAAAGAATAAAATTCTTAAGCTGTGAATTACGAAACAACATATACAGCAAAAGTATTCTAGGTAGAATGGAAAATGTAGTTTTCACGCAAGTGTGGTAATCTGTGTGTTTACACTTGGTGATTTTTGAATCTGGATATATAAAGAATATCATAGAAGCATGCAGAAGTGACCACAAATGAGCATATACAGTGCTTTCAGCATTCAGTAGTTTTGCTTTGGTATCTTATTTCTTACCTGGACTAAACAACCATGTTATCCAGAATGTTCATAAAGATGGTTATTCAGAATGATAACATGTAGAGTAGCATGTATGCAAATCTTCAGTATTTGCTGTCGTACTTTGGTCACTTTAAACATTTTGTGAAGATAGCCAAGCAACAAATGTATACTTGAAGATAATCTTTCAAATACTCAATATTTTTTTCTTTTTTGGATATAAGCATATTTTTAAAGAAGATTTATTTCCTGTTCTTTTTTAGTCATAATTCTGCACTGTGCTAAGTACAACATTTGTCAATGTATCAAATATGATAACAGATTGCTCTAAAAAGTTTTGTTAAACCTATGCTGGTATGTGAAGGGATAGGAAGTAAAGTTTTATCATATTACAGGACAGAAAAAGATGTTTTAGATAAAACAATAATCCAATTGCAATTGGAAATCACTAAATGAACATTGAAAGATGATTCTCAAAATGTGAAATAATATTTACATATTTGGAGCCAAAAAAAAACAAATAAGCAGGTGCATGATAATAGAAATTTGCCAACATATGACAACCAATCAGGTAGTAGAGGTACTTTCAGAAATACTGGCAGACCTGCTCACAGCTGGCTCATTGTGGTTGACTGCCAATGTAGTAGTCCAATGTAGTAGTTTACCTTAGTGAAAAAAATAAAATAAAAATAAAGGAAGGAGACATCAATGTTTTTATTTCACAGCGTCTTGGTTTTAATCACTATGCAAATAAGAAGTATCTATTCCATATCTCAAGGCAATCTCACTGTGGGTAGAGGAAGAACACTTTACTTGGATGAATCATATACCACTTTGCAGAACCCCGTTGATTATGTAGGGTCTCTGGAAATGCTATAATTATGATACAATGTGGGTTCAAGTCTAGGAAGTCTTGGTAACATAAATGAAAATGAATATCTTATACCTCAAGATTCCAAAGGGGATTGGGAGGGGTAATTCAGACTGAGAAGATCTTTGGGACAAACTTCTTAAATTCTAAGAAGACCAGGCCCAAGATACTTTAGTGACAAAAATATAAGCAGGGACTCTCTTTTGAAATAGAGATTACCTTGGCTCTATGAACTTGGACTTGAGGGTGAAGCCTGGCTTTTTTCATAGTCCAAATGACCATATGACTTTAGTATGTAATACATAATCCCTAGGGTGTGAAAGAGAGGTCGGGACAGGGTTTTCTTAACCCCAAGCAGTTTGTAATGCTATGATAACACAAATGTTCTAACCTGATTATCATAAAGGTTGTGGCATACTTTTGTATTGGCATTAGTAGAAACCCTCATTAACTTCAAAAGATTATAATATTCTGCTTTAGCATTTAAAAGCATGTGATCCTAAAATTCTGTAGTAATTATTTCATTGTTTCCTTATTTTTTGGTTATAGGACTGCCTTGTTTTCTTAGTATAATGTAGATTCCATTAAAACTACCTCCTGTTTTAAATTTCCTTTTAATAAACAGAACTTTGAAGGCATGAAAACAAAAAAAAAAACTAATTGAAATCATTACAAAATATGTTGAATATGGAATAACACTTGTTTTTAAAAAGATCTTAGGATAGAGAAGCTTTGAAGATGGTCATGACCTAAGGAGATATTAAAATTATTTAGCCTGAAACCATCATAAACAAGCTTAGGATAAAGCCAATGGGAAGGAAACCATACAGGCAGAAACTGTGATGATACAGTAAGGGTCAAAAAAAAAAAAAAAAAAAAAAAAAAAAAAAAAAAAAAAAAAAAAAAAAAAAAAAAAAAAAAAAAAAAAAAAAAAAAAAAAAAAAAAAAAAAAAAAAAAAAAAAAAAAAAAAAAAAAAAAAAAAAAAAAAAAAAAAAAAAAAAAAAAAAAAAAAAAAAAAAAAAAAAAGCAAATGGGAATTATTTTAAAAGTTTAAATTAGAAAAAAATAAAAACTTGAATTATTCAAATTTAAAAAGAAGCAGGGAAGTAAGACAGTAAAATAAGAAAGAAAGATAATAAGAAACATATAAATAAATAATAATAAGAAAAAAATGAGTACATAATTTCTGACCAGGAAGGTAGCATTAAAACATAAACATAAAATCAGCAGCGTGATGGCTAAGACCTTGAATCCCAGCATTGTGAAGGCAGAACAAGAGGATCTCAAGTCCAAGGCCATTCTGGGATCCAGAGTTAGTTCTAAGTTAGCCTGGGCTAGCATAAAATCCTGCCTCAAAAAATAGAAATAGGGGCTAGAGAGATGGCTCACTGGTTAAAGCACTTGCCTCCAGTGCCTAAGGCCCCGGGTTCAATTCACTCTCCGATGGAGATTGTGTTTGTATCTTTCAGGATGCAGCGAGAGAGCTGGGGCTCATCTAACCCTACCAACCAACTGTAGGCCGATAGCTGAGATTCTGGCAAGAGAGGAGCCACCAAAGTCATACCGTGGAGGATCCAAAAGGAACTCCACAGAGAATGACTGGATGAACAAGGGGCCCACAGCCACAGCCATTAAATCAACACAGGATTAGCCAGTGGAACAGAAACCAACAATTTTCGACACAAAGACCCCTAAGCTCACAACCTTAAAGCAGCCTTAATACTCATCCACCATGAGGAAGAGGGGGCAGAAAGATTGTGAGAGCCATGGTGGGGGAGATTCTCCAGAGGCATGGGCAGGAGAACCTGGCTGAGTACTAGGCTATCCATGGTCCCTGTCACAAGGACCCATGGAGGAGGTTACCCAGCGGAGCGGGGAGGGGAGGGCAGCAGGGTATTGGGAATAACAACTCATTGTTTGCCCACTAAATATTGTAACTCCTTATAGACAATAAAAAAATGTAAAACAAATAGAAATAAATCAATATCCACTGTAATATAGTCCTTTGAAAAGAACTGAAAAATATGAAATGAACTAGTATCATCATAAACAGTTGCCAGAAGAAGATTTCAAAAGAATTCACAAATAGTTTAATCTTGTATTCACAATCTACTGCATCGACATTGTTCCCATGGTATCTTATACTATTATTTATAATCCATTAAATTTTTATAAAACACTGCATATATGTGCTCCAATTTACCAGCTGCAGACTTGTGAAGCAGATATTAATAATCGGTTAGATCTCTTGGTCTCATCTAGAGTCCCCATTGCCTTCCCCACTTCCACATCTCTCTCTACCTAAACTGTCCTGGGACCAGCTCCCTGAAGGAAACATGCTGTTCCTATGGGAGAAAGCCTTTGCCTGGGTGAGTACCGCTTTCAATGCTCTCTGTCTGAGGAAAGTGAGAACTCACTGAACTGTATAAGAGGCAGGTAGGGTCTCTCACAGGAATCCTCAGCTTGCTAATGGGGTTGTACCAGCTTATTCTAGGCATCCCTGGGCCCTCAGCACCTTCCCAGCGCTGACTTTACAGATGGGCCGCCATGCCCGCCTCACATTCATATGGATCCGGGGGATCTGAACTCAATCCCCATGCTTATGTAGCCAGACTTCATCCACTGAGCCATCTCCTGGACACAACATCACTGATTTACCTTACTTTTATCTTACCTATTTCAAATGGCAATAATTCAGATCCAACCTTCTAAGATTCATGCATCCCATAAGAATGAGTGAGTGGTCATCAAAGTGGGCAGAGCTCTCCTGTCTAGACTCATGCTATGTTTGGCTATATAATATTTAGCTTTTAGAATATAAAAGGTTTGCCCCAATTTGTTGAATATATTGTTCATGTTATGGTAAAACAAATTCCATCAGTCTTCCCATTAGTAGTGTTAAAGCCGGTTTAAAGAACCAGGTTTAAAAGTTAGGGCCCAAAAAAACTATGAGAAACTGGTGAGATAAATAAGAGACCTATCACTACAACAAGTCAGATAACCCATGAAAAGACAATGGAGACAGACACCAACAATACCCAACACAACCCAAAGCAGAAGTCCAGAGACACTTAAGATCTCAACAATAAAGCAGTTTTAAAACTCACCCACCATGACTCAGGGAACTGAGCGGAAGAGGGGGCAGAAAGATTGTAAGAACCATGGTGGGGGAGGATATCCAGAGACATTGCTCCCTTCAGCAACAATGCACAAAGGGGGGAAAAACTAGCTACCTCTAGTGCAATTCCTAACACCCTTCTCCATGGGCAGATCCTGTGGGATGGGGACAGGGAGGAAGGAAATGGGGGTACCATCCCAAGATTTGCTCATAAAATGTATCAAATTATTGACAATAAAGATATATATTTTTTAAAGTTACTAAACCAGGCATGGTGTCTCAAGCCTTTAATTCCAGCACTCTGGGAGGAAGAGGTAGGAGGATCCCAGTGAGTTTGAGGCCAACGTGAGACTAAAGAGAGAGTTCCAGGTAGGCCTTGGCAAGTGATACTCAACTTCAAAAATTCAAACATAAAAACTGACTCAGTATTGCTAACTTCTTAGTGTAAGTTGGTTTCTAATAAAAAGTGTTTCACTAGCTTAAAATCAGCATAGAAATTATGTCATCTTTAATTCTAAATGTCACTGTGTGAACCTTCATAGCCACTGTTGAAATTGGCTTTCCACTTTCTGTTAAGTCAAAATGTTCCAGATTTTTTTTATTGTTTACTAAAATTTCTGGGTATTTATGCAATAGCGTTAAACCTGTGAGTTATTTTACAGTTATTTACTTTCTTTATATTTGTTTTGTTTTTAGTCAGTATTTGAGATAAGACCTACATCCTTAAAAACATTTACCATTCGTTGTTTAGTATGGCTCTCCTATAAACTACATGGTCTTAACTGTGTAAAAATCGGCATTATATAAGAAAACCAATAATGATAATCACAAACCATTCACATGTTAAAATTATTGTTAATGATTCAATATCTTGATCTTATATTTAGCAAAAGAAAATTAAAACCAGCTAGCTATGCACACAATAGCTATTGGATGTTTTGGCAATTATTGAAAATAAATTAAGTATAAGGGATCATTATGATTCACATGAAGAAATCTAAAAAGTGGAATGATTATAATTTTTTGATATTAATCTATTGGACACAGGTAATTGTTCAATGGAAGCCTCAAGAATACCCCAAGATTAGGCCGGGTGTGGTGGTGCACACCTTTACTCCCAGCACTCGGGAGGCAGAGGTAGGAGAATTGCCGTGAGTTCGAGACCACCCTGAGACTACACAGTGAATTCCTGGTCAGCCTGGGCTAGAGTGAGACCCTACCTCGAAAAAAAAAAAAAAGAATACCCCAAGATTAACCCACTGACAAACCCACTTATTTCTGCATTTATGCAAGATTGTTCCCAAAACATCCAAATTTAAATAAAGTGCTTAGTGATTTATTTCTTTATATTTCCTTGACTATTAACTGTAAATATCTAACATTTTAAAAATATTTTTATTACTTATTTACGTTCAGAGAGAAACAGACACAGAATGGGTGCACCAGGGCCTCCAGCCATTGCAAATGAACTCCAGATGCATGTGACACTCTGCATCCAGCTTTATATGATACTGGGGAATCAAGCCCAGGTCATTAGGCTTTGCAGGCAAGAACCCTAACCACTTAGCAATCTCTCCAGACCATTTAATTGTAACAAAAGTAGTCATTAATATTACTAAAAAACAGTAAAGTTCCAGAAATAATATCAAAATTTTTATAATAACCTTTATTTTAAATAAATGAAATATTCATGAAAAATTAAAACATAGGGCTCAGAATATATTGGATGTAAATATTTCTCAAATGTTTATTATAATAGAGAAACATCACCCTATCATTTGTGTCATAAAACAACATTCTTTATAATACTAACATAAATTATTTAAGCATTCTTTACACTGAGATTTATCTCATAATTTTCAAAAATTTTACTGTACTAATACTTTCCTGATAGTGATGGGAAAAATTAAGGTATATGAAGCATTTAAATAAATCAAAGCCTTATAGCTATTAATCACCATTTATAACTTGAAAATTATTATTGTAGTTGTTTTTATATCATAAGTAATTATTAGATTTCTCCTTGGATATTTTTCATTGATTTTATACTTTTAGGCAAAATGACTTTTGTCTAGTTTTTTTTTTGGTTCAATTCTTAGTAAAAATTCTTCTATCATATGTGGAAATATTTAAAAATTGAAGATATTTTTTTAATTTTTCTGTTAAGTGATTTAATATCTCTTGTCCACTATAACTTATATGATTCATAACATCTTTATTAAAACACACAAAATATATGAATGTGTTCAATAAAAATAACTTTAATATTTAGAGTTGTTGAATATGAACAGATTGGTTTCCTGAGCATCTTTGAAATGTTTGAGTAGAAATATGCTTTATTCCAATCCTTTTATTTTAGACAACAAAACACAACATTTTACCAACAGTTGGCCTATCAGACTTGTTAAAACTTTTGTACAAAGATTGTTACCAACTTAGCTGAAACAACAGCTGTCCACTGGAAATAATTGCAGAAATGTTTTACCCCTTGGCCTGGAATCAAACATATGTCTAACAAAACAAACAACAAAAAAATATAACTTTCTTTATTGATGTGTTAATTAGCAGTGAGTAGTAATTACAGAGCTGTTCACCTGGATTGTCAGATTGGTAAACATCTGATGCGAGGAAAGTTGAGATATTCATTTCTTAAGGTTTTGAGCATTTTATATTATACTACTGTATTATTTTACACTAATTTTGTTTTTTTTTTCTTAATGGATTTTTGTCAAGTTTCATGCGCAAATATTGAAGTTGGAGTAAGGAGTTAAAATTGCCCATATTTAATCAGTGATGGGGGGAAATTTGCAGAATACAATAGTGTTTAGTTTGCATTAAAAAGGCTTGGGTTTGAAGGTAGAGTGAAATTATTAGACTAACCAGTAGTGAAACTTTTTTCTCTCTCCAGTAGGTCTTCACCACTCCATGCTTGACAGTATATAGATAATGGTAGCATGTTTACTCAGAGAAGAGAATTGATGGGTATTATCACATACGCCCTTCAAATTTCTCTAACATCCTGAGTCCTGTGCCTATGAATATGTAGATTATCTCTCACATATGGAAAGATCCAGTTTGCATACCGAGGAATTACCCTGGTGGGTAGGGAACAGAGAGGAGGGGCACAGGGACACATTCACAAGATTTGCCCCTACAATGTATATACATATTTATAATAAACAAATATATATATGTAATTTCTTAAATTAAATTAATTTCATATACATATGTATGAAATTAAAGTAGTAATGGTTCCATACACTCATTCAGTTTACCTTGTTCATTATTCCTTCAAAATGGCCAAGATTCATTAGTATTCCGTGGCATAGGCCTCAAGGAAACAAAAAGAAGGCAAGCATTACCTTTTGTATAGTAATGATTCCTTCCTGTGTGTCTTTATCAACAGATATCTTGAAAATTCCCAATCCATCACCATCCAATATCTTGTATTCCATTTCTGCATTAACCCCTATGTCCGCATCGGCAGCTTTAATTCTGGCCACAACCGAGGCTACAGGCAAGGATTCGGGCACGTTATACTGGTAAGACCCTGTGAAATTCAAAACAAAGAATTAACAGAATCTTACACACCAAGGCAATGCCTCCCCTTCCAAGGACGTATTTGCATTTTTCATAGTAAATGATTGCCTTTTTTTTCTAATTAAAGAAAAGTTTAAGACTGTGGGTCAGATGATAGGTCTCATGAAGCACCAAGATGCTTCATGGTCAGGGCTGGATGGATGGCTGAGCAGTTAAAGGTGCCTAGAAACCAAAAAGAAAAAAGAAAGAAAAAAAATTTCACGTTTGATTTCCCACTACCCATGAAAAACCAGGCACACAGTATGCCTCAACCATCGAGATTTCATTTACAATAGCAAAAAGCCCTGGTTATGTCCATACTCACTTTCCCTCTCTCTCTGTCTCTCTGTCTCTCTCTGTCTCTCTGTCTCTGTCTCTCTGTCTCTGTCTCTCTCTCTCTCTCTCTCTCTCTCTCTCTCTTTCTCTCTCTCTCTAAGATTCTCTCTTAGAATCTTTTAAAAAGAAGTTTTCACAGAACTGGATAAGGAGTGATGTGGATGGCGTGCTAAGCTATCAGCTCACAAACTTACCAAATGTCTTTTCTGCTGATGTGATTTGGGACACTAATTTCCAAGAACATCAACACTATTATTTAAACAGCAATAAAGAAAAGAAAAAAATATTTTTTTAAAAAAAAACCTTTTATCTAAGGAAGTCATGTCTTTTCAGCACACTTCAACTGAAAAAAATAATAATAATTTGAGAGGCAGATGAAGGAAAAGCAGGACACATGTTTCTTGACCTTTTATTTTCTCCTTTCATTTACTTTCTCTCCCTATGGGGACTGATTTCATTCCAAGCCCCACTGGTTATAACTGGATGGACATGCGCAGTGTCGTGAGGAGGGAACGGGTTCTCTGAGAGGATCACAGAAAGGAAAGAGACGATTTTGTGATTTTAGACTGCAAGGAGTTTACATCTTTTTAAGGACTGTGAATGTTTACTGTGCCGTGTGTGTGTGTGTGTGTGTGTATGTGTGTGTATGTGTGTGCATGTGTTTATGTATGTGTGTATGTCTATGGGTGTATGTGTGTATATGTGTGTATGTGTATGTATGTGTGTGCATGTATGCATGTGTGTGCATGTGTGTGTGCATGTGTGCATGTGGGGGATACATCCATGCATGTTAGAGGCAGCCTCAGGTGTCAGTCCTGGCCTTCCACTTCATCTGAGACCTGGTCTCTCCTGTCATTTACCACCGCTGACAAAAGACAAGGTGGCCTGGGAGCTTCGGGTGTTCTCTTGACTCCCATTGCTACTGGCTTTGGGATTAGAGACATGTGAGCTACCGGTGTCGGTCTTTATTCAGGGTCTGCAAGCTGTTACAGCAAGAGCCTTTTGCCACTTAGTTATCTTCGAAGTTACTAGGATTTCTTTGAAAAGTGACAGAATTTTTGGATCACTTTTTCTCACTCAAATATAAGTGCCCTTAGTAAAACTAGAAAATTTCAAGGTTACAGTAGTTATTAAGTCATAGAGTAAAATCTGAGTAGAAATGAAAAACTCGATGATATATCCTTGGGGTTCCTCACTTTAATATCTAGGGAAGCCTCTAATAATCGAGAAAACCTCTGCTCCAGCTTATCCAACCCCAGCCTTTGCAGCCATTGAAAGGAACCGTATCATTCCGTATACCATTTTTAAAGAAAAGAGCAGTGAATTTTATTATGCGACCAAGAGAATTAAACTACACTTTTTTTTGGAAACCCCTTTCTTTTCTAGGATAAGACATGAGGATCATAGTTAAAGCAATGACTTTCATATGTAGAATTAATTGGTAAAATTACAGAATAGATTAAAAAATCTTATCACCTTAGATAAAATGCTAATATATAAATGCAATTAGCATTTCTTTTAGATTCAAACTATGAATACAGAAAAATCATATTTTTAAGAGATAGAATATGAATATGTGATGACTAGTATTACTGTTTGCTAGACTTGTAGTTCCATGCTACTGAGACAAGATCATGCCTTTGATAAAATATGCTTGATGGAATGCAGTAAGAATTATTCTTCTTAGCGTCTGGAGAGATGGATCAGTGGTGAAAAGCACTCTCCCTGCAAGCATGAGACAGCCTGAGAGATTGCTCATTTTGGATCCCTAGAACTCACATAAATGGCTGGGCATAGCCATGAATGTCTGTGACGCCAGTCCTAACAAAAAGAAGACCCAAGTCCCACCAGAACTGGCAGCCTCATAACACAGGAGGAGATTCTAGCTCATAGAAAAGGGGGCAAAAGAGAAATAGAGTTAGACACCTAACATTCAGGCCAGCACTGTGGCATTAAAGGGGCAAACACATGTCCCTTTATAAATACATATGCCACAACACACACCCAGATACACACACACACACACACACACACACACACACACACACACACACACCCCACACACAGACATACACACACATACACACAGTACAATCATATACACACAAACAAGCTAAAAATGGTACACAAAAAAATTACTTGCTTAAAAGTAATTGACAAATAACACCTTCAAAGATATTTTGATAGTTTCGCAAGGAAAGTTATCAAAGGCAGAACTCACTCCGAGGAAAGCGAGGTGGGTTGTCATTCACATCTGTGAGGGTCACAGTGACTGACGTGGTTCCTGACAGCCCGCCGTTTTGACCAACCATATCCTTTGCCTGGATGACAAGCAGATACTGGTCTTTAGCCTCTCTATCCATGTTGGGAAGGGCAGTCTTGATGACTCCTGTAAGATTTCAAACCCCAGTAAAAGGTATCATGAATCACTGCGTTGACACTAACAAGACGCACTAATACAAGAGGTGTGTCATTTTTCCAGTGTGGACTTCTGTGGTTTTGATTTTCTTTTAAAAGACCAAATATATATCCTAACTTTATATCAAGTTAAAAACAGAGAAAATGAACTAATGTGATCTCAATACTGGATTGAGAGAATTCTCTTAAGGTTTTGTTAACCTGAGGACTGCTTCCTGTCCATCTCTGTGGACAGGAAAGCTGAAGGCTGGAAGTTCCTTTTCATGAGGGCTGACTGGTTGTATATAAGATGGCAGAAAGGGGGATTTCAGAAAACCTTTCAGTTCATTGCCATCTGCTTAAAAAGACTACACTCTCCAGTTCCAGGACACCTGGAGATTTCCAGAACCATAAAAGAGGGGCAAGAGGAGGACTTCAAAATCTGGGGAAACCCATATCCATTCCCAGAAAAGACATGACTATTCCTCTCATTAATTAGCCCTCTCCCTCCATGCCTGTTACTCTGTTATCTAGAACCCCTCCCCATCCTTGAAGTCTGAGGAACTGATTTGAGTTTAAATCCCACTATATTTTCCTATTCCCAGCCAAGAAAGCTACATATTAAGTGAGTTCCAGGTCAGCCTGAGCTACTGAGGGAGACCTTGTCACACAAAATAGCTCTGCTTTGTGCTGTATGCCTATGATGCCAACATTAGGGAGGTAGACATGGGAGGAGCAGGAGTTCAAGATTATATTGCATATATAACAAGTTCCAGGTCAATGTGGGCTACATGAGACCATTAAAAAAGCGGGGGGAGGGGATGAAAGAAGCCACAACCATATGGCAAAATGGGAAGTGTCCTTGACTACTCAGCCTATGTTTCGTTCCACAATTCCAGAAGGAAAAAGGACCAGCATGGGAATAAAAACTGGTATTATTGCAGGGATATGTACTGAATAAATGACGATTTATAAACAAAAAGACTTGTTTAAAGCAATGAAAAAGTATCTACCAAGGGCAGAATAATGAAGGTTTTACCTTTCACACACTTCAAAACACAGAATACAACAATTTGTTTTTACTTTTCTCTATGTTAAAGTGCATCAATGCATCTTACACATTCGAATCACACCTACTTGAATAGCCCAATTTTTTTTTTTTTTTTTTGGTATTTGCCACACTCACCACTTTTGAAATACTCTAAGTAGACAGAGGATAGAGATACTTTCACATCACTGCTGACTGATCAATTCAGTGGATTGTTTGGCTGTCAATAGGTTAGTTATTACTAAATTTTGAAAAATTACCATGTGAATGAAAACAGAATGTCATATACTTAACAAGCCCAGGGAGCGGATATCTGGTACATAAATATTCTTCTCAGAACCCTAGGATTTTAGGAATACTTCATGATTTTTCTTCATTGCTTTTAATTTTATAGCATAAGTGACGTTAGACTCACTGGTATTTCCTTATATGGAAACATCATTCTCAATGCACTCTAGGGTTTACATATCTGTAACGTTCTTGTTTTTATTTATTTACTTGTTTCCATTAGCTATTTTGTGTAGCTTTTCAATTGAACATTGATAATATAGAACACTGGAACAAAAACATGATTCATCTCTATAGTGCAAAAAAAATGATGAAATTGATAAATCGGCAAAAAATCCCACTCATTGTTTTAGTTTTTTTTAAATTATTATTTCTATGCATTTCGCTTTTTTCCCCTTCCAGGACCAACACATGTCAGTGAGAGATCAACTTTTCAAACTATGATGGTGAAGATGTCCAGAACACTCAAGTAACCAGCGAAGGAAACTCTACTACTTGTCCTTTAAGGATTTACTTGGTGACCTTAGGATGGGAAGGAAATGCACGTTCACTGAGTTAGAACTTTGGATAGCAAAGTTATCTGCTTCTTTTTTCACACCTCTAATTGTCTCTTTAGGGGAGATCTTATAAATAACATGTTTCCATTGCTCAAACCATCATGACACCTGCTAATGAATTCAGGTGGTAAAGGTACTTTATGAAGAAATAACTATTATAAAGAAGTGGCATAATAGGTAACTTTTTTAAGTTTCAATACCAATATTCATTACTACCACATTTCTAGTCTCTGGGTTTACGTTTAGGTATATGTTTTGAGGATTTTAAATATCATCCTCAGATACTAGATTATATTTTATTTGATTATTAGCATGTAGTTCTAAGCAGAGAGAAAATTAGAACTATACTGTGCTATACACTAATAAAGGCTAGTCTGGCCTAATTGGGTCCCTACAATCTATGAGACCTTCATGACAGTTTAAAAAAAATGTTTAATTTAAGTCAAGTGTGGTAACACATGCCAATACTACCAGCATCTAGAGTCCAGGTCTACATAGTGAGTTCCAGATCAGTTGAAGCTGAAGTGAGACCCTGCCTCACAAAAAAAAAAAAAAGTTTGATTTCAATTATAATTAATCTTACATCATTTATGGTATGAAAATAAATGTATCCATTAGCTCTTGGGAAAAAGGACTGTCTCAGGTTTTTGCCATTCTGAAATAATTTAAATATTACATATGATCTTGAACTTTGTACTTCACAAGATATCCTCCATAAATGTGTCACTATACCTCATAAATCAGAACTTTAATTTCATTCATAATCCATGTTCACAAAACTATAATGTATACAGAATGTGAAGTAACACTGCTATTCATCAATGTCTACCAGGTCTTTAGTATGGTGTGATCTGTTGATTCTGTAATATCATACAAACCACTATGGATTTTTAAAGCACTTCCTGGTCCCCATGGAAATGGGTTATAATTTGGAGTTGTATATCATGTGTAACAGATCAGAATTAGTTCTGAAAACTAACTCCATTTAGGCAATCACTTAGAACCAGACTTGGCATAGTTGGGCTTTAATTAGGAGTCTTGACAAGCATGTGGTGGATCCAGGAATCACGGATCATGAGGTGAGTGTGCTCTGAATGGTCAAATCACCAGTATTGTCAACACTAACTCTAAACAGTAATTTAATTAGCTTTGAGTTAATGTTCCAAAAGAAATCTCAATATAGAAAGACAAGCTTTCTCAGAGTTCTAATTAACAGGGAAGACTTTATCCTGGTAAATAGGGAAGACCTGAGTCTTTTGCATTCACTCGTCTTCCCACTTTTTCATTCCAGCCTGACTGTGAATGAAGCAGCAGCATGTGTAGAGATGAGGTCAGTGAATGCACTACCCGCATTTGTGGTACCCATTCTCTCACATAGAGGCGTCAGCCTTTGAAAGAATTCCAGGGAGATGGAAGGAGGCTTTGTGCTCACATGTCAAATAATGGAAAACTATGTGATTTGCTTATTTCCTTGGATTTAATTGGGTAACACATCAGCTTTCTTGGTAACTAATTGAAAAATGGTAACTTGGGCTGGGGAGATGGTTCAGCAGTTAAGGTACTTGCCTCCAGTGCCTAAGGCCCCCTGTTCAATTCCCCAGGACCCACATTAGCCAGACCCACAAGGTGGTCTATGCTTGAAAAATGAATAAATAAAATATTTTAAAAAGGTAACTTTATGTGAATATGTATTTGTACAAGTTAAGAGTAGAGGTGACTAACTGAATACATACATATTTATTTGTTCTGTATTAATTTCTGTCAATATGACTTAAATATTTTTACATTACTCAGCACTGTTTACTACTATAATGAGCTGCTTTGTTTTATGACATACACACACACACACACACATAGATATATAGAGAGATTTAAAGAAATAAAACAAACTAAGGTGAAGCCACAGGCTTGTTATTATATGATTAACAAAACTGGAGCAGAAGGAAACATTTTTTTGATAACAAGTTTCAGCTTTTAAGGAAAATAAATATTCCTGAATTTTGGCAGTTGCATTTCAAAAGAAGGTGAGAAATTAATAATCATGTATTAAGAATTTAAGCTTTTTACATGTCTTTTAGTGATAGTTTAAATTCTAGGACATCAATTATCATTAATTTCACAAAACAAGGCATCAATTTAAAAATGGTATTTGTCTTAATCTTTTTTTATTACTAGACTTCATCAAACCTGAATGCTACTACCTTCACTTGAAAAACCTCTTGAGAGTAAAAATATTTTCAAATTTAAACTCAGAAAATATTAGATATATATACTATTTAGACAATATAAAAGGTGTCACTCTTCCCAAAGTTCCTAAGTCTTAAGTTTTTAATCAAAGTTTCATAATATTCAAAGCATGAGTGTGAATTTAGAATGTATTGCACAGGCTTGTGAATTGGAACACATGGTCCCACCTGGTCGTGCTCTTTTATGACATGGGACAACCTTTAGAAAGTGGGGTGTGATGCTAAGTCAAGTGATAACTGAGTTTCTCAGGTGTGCCAGAGCCTTGGGACCCCTTTTAGGAATTTCCTACTGGAATCCATAAAATACCCCAAACTTCTTCTTCCTAAATTGTTCTTCATCTTATAAAGTTTGCATTTTATAAAGTATATATTAATAAATGCTAAAAATAATAATAAAGTTCCCGCATTGTCTACAAAAATAATGGACACTATGGAATAGCCAGAGGAATTGAGCCCCTGGGGAAGAGAGTTGGGGTTGAGGTGATGGCCCCCTCTGCTTCCTGCCTTAGCTCTCTGCTTGCTGGTTGGTGGTGGGAACCAGGCCATGAGGCTGACTCCTGCTATTACAGACAGAGCCCTCCCAGCTCCCTGAATGGGCTGTACTCCGTTATTCCCATAATTGAGGAGCCAAAATAAACATCTCTGACCTAGAGATGCTTCTGCCAGGAATTTGGTTACAGTGATGAGGAAAGTAACAAATATATGTTCTGGCCATTTGTATGTGTGTTGTATAACAGAAACAACAACAACATCCTTCCAATGGACCAGCTATCCCTCTTCTAGGCATCTATCCACAAGATGTCACATCTCGACGCAAAAACATTTGTACAACTATATTTATAGCAGCTCAATTCATAATACCCAAGAATTGGAATCAGCCCAAATGCCCATCCATGGAGGAATGGACAGAGAAACTGTGGTATATTTATACGATGGAATTTTACTCAGCTGAAAGGAAAAATGACATATCAAAATTTAGAAAAAAATGGTCTGACTTTGAACAGATCTTACTAAGTGATCACTCAAAAGAGCAGAGAATAGAACATTGCATATTCTCCCTCATATGTGGTCCTTAACCAGGATAACCGTTTTCTTTATGCAGACTAGTAGTAAGAAGTGAGAGGTTATGAATGAGGGGTAAGGGATGGGAGGAGGGGAATGGCTTAAGTATGAGGATAAACCATATTAGGTTCAAAAACATAAAATACTTATGAGCATACTGTAACCTATTGAGAAAGTAGTGAGCATCGACTGGCAAGAGGGGCCATGAGTAGTAGGGGAGAAAGTTTAAGCCTGTGAATAATTAGACCAGCCTGACAACCCCTGGTTCCAACAACTGGTTCCTTCCCTCACTGAGCTGTTGACCAAAGCGGCTCATGAGATTCCAACAACAAGACAGAATTCTGTCAAAGCTCTTGAGTGCTCTCCCCAGGCCTGAGACAAAACCCTGTTTCTGAAGAAACCACAGACTGCATCGATCAGCATCGAGAGACCCTTCAATGTCCGGACCCGTATCCAGCCCCCAAAAGGCAGTTAGTGTAGTGCTGGAAGGCACTGCACAGGCTGCCAGGGGAAACTGAGCAATGACAGCTGGAGTAAACAGAGACCACTGACAGGAGACACAATCTGCAGTCATGAGTAGGCTGACCACACCTCCTAATGGGAGGGAACAGCGAACCAAGAAAAGAGCACTTGTGTAATGGAGGAGCCTGGGCCTGGGGGAGACAATCAACAGCTTTCAAATTCGGCCAATTTTCCACTTAGTGAGGGGGACCCCTTGTCTGGAACTAGGGATTCAGGGCGATAGTCACCAGATCCCATACTCTTGGGCTCCGATTGACAGGGAGACTACTAAAAATAGAATCTAGGTAATCCAGAATTGTGTATGTATATTTGGTAACCTACACTGATCTCACTCTCCAATGGAGATTGTGTTTGTATTTTTCAGGATGCAGCGAGAGAGCTGGGGCCCATCTAACCCTACCAACCAACCGTAGGCCGATAGCTGAGATTCTGGCAAGAGGGGGGCCACCACAGCCATACCGTGGAGGATCCAAATGGAACCCCACAGAGAATGTCGGGATGAACAAGGGGCCCACAGCCACAGCCATTAAATCAACACAGGATAAGCCAGTGAGACAGAAACCAATGATTTCGACACGAAGACCTCTAAGCTCACAACCTTAAAGCAGCCTTAATACTCATCCACCACGACTCAGGGAACTGAGTGGAAGAGGGGGCGGAAAGATTGTGAGAGCCGTGGTGGGGGAGATTATCCAGAGGTAAGGACAGGAGAACCTGGCTGAATACTAGGCTATCCATGGTCCCCAGTCACAAGGACTGTTACAGACGACCCATGGAGGAGGTTATTCAGTGGAGTGGGGAGGGGAGGACAGTGGGGAATTGGGGATAACCACTCATTGCCCACAAAATGTTGTAATTCATTATGGACAAAAAAAAAAAAAAAAGATGTGTGGACCTCTTTTCACCAATCTTTATTTAGCGTATTTTAAACATTAATTTTTTTTAAAATTTTGCTTTCTTCTTCCATGTTCCTAGATTTAAATGAGTAGAAAATAATGTCACCCGTCACATACATAAGAGTCAGGATAACAACCTGTAATGACTGGATCTTAAAATGGAGGTTTGAAAACTTTCCAATTTTGTCAGAAAAAATGCCAATTTATATTCTCTTTCAAAAGTTTATTATACATAGTATGATTAAGCTGTGAGAAGCAAAATACTTATAGTGTCTATAAATGAATGACTATGGTCAGAAGTCACATGATTATAACACAAATATATTTCTTCAACTTCTATAGCACATGATCAATTATATTTTGATATCAAAATTAAGATGACCTATTTTAACACTAACAATGTCATGACATGCAATGGTGGGTAGATGATGAAACAGAGGTTTTATCTCTATAGGGTAATAGGAAAATTTCCTATCCTTACAGCAAGACTAAAAGTCACAAATCAATCTTGAAGAGCAGTAAAATATTTAGCCCTTGGGATCAGCACATGTTATTTTTGGACAAGTTACATAATACAAGCGTGTATAATTTGTGAGGAAATTGTCAAAAAGTTGTCAATGTCTTTCTAGACTGAGAGAAAGAGGCATGTAAGGGAAAGGGTGGGTGGGGGGATCTAGGTTTTTTAGATATATCATTGAATCAAACGTGAGCACACTATATTTATATCATCCATCAAATACTTTCATTTATGACACTCCATTAAAATGTGCATCCCTAATCACAATAACTTCTTCTAGTAGATTTCCCAGGTGGTTTCCAGATTTTACCATTGATTTGGCCTAAATCACACCAAATCGTCATTGCAGATGGTATAAAGGGTCCCATGACTGAGCTAGGATTGACTTTAATTCTCTGTGAAAATAATGAGTATTATTTCTAAAAACATGTGAAATGTATATGGGGCAGTGATTTCTGAATGAATGACAACTGCTCCCTTTGTAAAATATGGCAAACATAGTCAAAGCCATTGTCATATTCACTTAGAATCAAGTTTATAATTAAATATTCCTAAGCATACTTCTAGATACTTGATCAATTCTCCTCCCTAATAAAAGCCGAATTGAGTTCAAGGGTTTTTTTTGTTTGTTTGTTTGGTTGGTTGGTTGTTTTTTCTTTTTTTTTTTTTTTTTTTTTTTTTTTTTTTTTTTTGGTTTTTCGAGGTAGGGTCTCACTCTAGTCCAGGCTTACCTGGAATTCTTTATGTAGTCTCAGGGTGGCCTTGAACTCATGGTGATCCTCCTACCTCTGCCTCCCGAGGGCTGGGATTAAAGGCATGTGCCACCTTGCCCAGCGGTGTTTTTTATTTTAATTTCCATGAATATAATCAGCATCATATATCCAATAATATTTGTATCCACCTCTATTCACAAACACACACATATGAACACATGCACAAAATAAAATAAATTTAAAATAAATTAAGGAAGTAAATCAACAAAATCTCATAAAGTAAGGAATAACAGCTGAATCAGTGGTGAGTTCACAGCATTTCATTGGATGTTTTTTTAAGAATACAAATACCTGTAATAAACTATTCTTTAAAAAATTCCTTAACTGCCTTTTAATATAGATATTTTACCAACATTGACCTGGTGAGTGGGGCAAATTAAAATAGATTATCTATGATCAATTATATTAATAAACTCATCTTAATTCTAAGCCATCACACCAGGCATCACACGGTAAGGAGAGTCACATGTTAACCTTACCTGTCTTTGGCTCCACTGAGAAGTACGGCTGCCCTTGCAGAATGCTGTAGACCACACGAGCACTGTTTCCATAGGTGGGGTCATCAGCATCCGTTGCTGTCACTTGTACCACTGATGTCCCTAGGTGACAATCCCAAACCCTTGGAATTAAAATCGCTCAACTGCAGTAACATTGAAGAACTTGAAAAACACTGTAGAATGTCCACTTAGATTTACTTGTAATTTTATTTACCTTGTTTCAAAGAACATTTAAAAAATAAAGAGCCAGTATTTTTGGTATCAAACCCAAACAGATAATAACTATTAATAAAATCTGTATATAAAGTGATATGGAAATAGATTGGTAAAAATATTATTGATGATGAATGCTAGATAGGGGTAAAGTCAGAGATGGACAGGACAGAAATATGAGATATCTCACTCAGAAGGGTCAGGTGACAAATTTCCATCAAGATATTCTCTATAAGTTTCATGCCTGAGAGATAATAGCTCTGAGCACTTTGAGGCCCTCCAACCCAGGAGGGCACTGTACTTTTGCAGTAAAGTCTCAGGCAGGAATGGGAGGTTTCAATTATACAGAGAATATTTGATCAATTTGGCTGTATATTAAGTGGTTGTTTTGTTTTGATAGTTTTTCAATCTTTCCTTTTTTCTACTCAATAGCTTAAACATATCCAAAATAATAATAATAATAATAATAATAATAATAATAAGAAGAAGAAGAAGAAGAAGAAGAAGAAGCAAGCCTTCCCAAAGGAGGAAAAACATAATGACTTAGAAATATCAATATGTAGCTGAGTTGGTATACGTCAGATTGATTTTTCATTTTATTATGCAGTTACTTATTCAAAATAGGAAGCAGATGGGGCTAGAGATATGGCTCAGTGCTAAAAGGTGTTTGCTTATATAGCCTGATGGCCTGGCTTTGATACCTCAGTACCAACATAAAACCAGATTTCATTGGAAGGGGCAAAAGTCAGTGGCATCTTCATTCTCTGCCTTTCTCTCTTTCTCATTTCTCTGTCTCTCTGTCTCTCTCACCTACTTGCTCGCTCTCTCTCTCTCTGTCTCTCTCTCTCCCTCTCACACAAATCAACAAAAATATATTTTTAAAAAAGCATTTATAGAAAGCATTTATTTTTCCCACTGCTTTTCATTTAGATTTGGAATATGATCTTCAAAAAGTTAGAAATACCTATGTTTGCTTATATTATTTATGTTTTTATCAACCATGTGTTTAATTCTGTTTGACAGGAATAGACAGGGCCACACCTGTTCTGCATTTTTAAGGTCTGTCCTAGTTTGAATGTATGTCCCTATAGACTCAGGTGGTTTTGATTGAGAATTAAGATTGTTGTAGCTGGCAAAAGTCATCTCCCAGTTTGATGGGGGTCCATTGGCTCTGAGTATAGTATTTTTGTCTATACAGAAGCTTTTGAGCCTGATCTGGTCCCATTGGTTATGTGAATTTTGCACTTCCTGGGCTGCTGGATGTTTGCTCAGGAAGTTTTCCCCTACTCCTGTCTCATGTAGGGTTCCTCCTAATTTTCTTCCAGGGTGTTCAGGGTTCCATGGTATATATTGAGTTCTCTGATCCATTTGGAGTTGATTTTAATACATGGTGAAAGAAGTGGATCTATTTTCTTTCTTTTTTTTTTGCATGTGTTTATCCAATTTCTCCAGCACCATTTGTTGAAGATGCTCTCTTTAGCCCAGCGTACATTGTTGGCACTCTTGTCAAAGACCAAGTATCTGAAGTTACTTGCATTAAAAACTGGGTCTTCAATTCTATTCCACTGGTCTGGCTGTCTGTTTTTCTGACAGTACCATGCTGTTTTAGTTACTATGGCTTTGTAGCATGTTTTAAAGTCAGGCATGGAGATACCTCCTGCATAAGTTTTTTTTTTGTTTGTTTTTTATACTTAGGACAGTTTTAACTACCCGTGGTCTTTTGCCCTTCCAAATAAGAGAACTCAAATTACTAACAAAGACTCAAACTGCCTCCTCACAAAATGGGGCAATGATCTCTACAGAAAATTCACAGAGGAGGAAACACAAATGGCCTTTACTCACATGAGAAAGTGTTCATCATCCTTAAGCATCAGGGAAATGCAAATTAAAACCACAATGAGATTCCACCTTCAGTCAGAAAGGCAATTATAAAGAAAACCAACAACAATAATTGCTGGCGAGGATGTGGGGAAAAAGGAACCCTCATTCACTGATGGTGGGATTGCAAGCTTGTTCAACCACTTTGGAAAGCACTTTGGAGACTCCCCAACAGAATGGATATAGAGCTACCAATGGACTCATCTATCCCTCTACTAGGCATCTACCTGCAAGATGTCACATCTCAGGATAGAGACATTTGTGCAACTATGTTTATAGCAGCTCAACTCATAATAGCCAAGAATTGGAATCAACCACAATGCCCATCCATAGAGGAATGGATTAAAAAAAAAACTGTGGTATATTTACACGATGGAATTCTATTTAGCTGAAAGGAAAAATGACATATCAAAATTTAGAGAAAAATGGTCTGACTTGGAGCAGATTCTACTAAGTGATCTCTCAAAGAAACAGAGAGCCAAACACTGCATATTCTCCCTCATATGTGGTCCTTAACCAGGATAACCATAAACTCTACACAGACCAGATGAGAGAAGTGAGTTTATTGAAGAGGAGTAAGGGATGGGGGGAAGGGATATGACTTAAGTATGAAGCTAAACCGAAATGGGCTCAAAATCATAAAATCCTCACTTACTTACTCTAAACTATTGCGCAAGTAGTGGGCATCCTCTGGCAAGAGGGGCCTTGAATAGAAGGGGAGGGAGTCTAAGCCTGTGAAAATTGATCAGTCTGGCAACTCCTGGTCACAGTAATTGGCTCCTTCCCTCACTGAGCTGTTGACCAAAGTGACCCATGAGGTTCCAAAAACAAGACAGGATTCTGTCAAAGCTCTTAAATGCTTTCCCCAGACCTAAGGTAGGATCCTATTGCTGAAGAAACCACAGAAAGCCATCCATCAGCATTGAGAGACCCTTTGAGGTCCAGAATGCTAACCAGCTCCTTGATGGTAGTCAGCGTAGTGCTGGAAGGCACTGCATAAGCTGCCAGGGGAAGCTGATCAACCACAGCTGGAGCAAACAGAGACCACTGACATGAATCACAGTCTGCTGCCACGAATCGGCTGAAGACAATTCCTACTGGGAGAGAACAGCGAACCAAGAAAGGAGCACTTGTGCAATGGAAGAGCCAAAGCCTGGGGGAGGCAATCAACAGCTTTTAATTTGGCCAAACATTCCACTCAGTGAGGGGGAGCCCTTAACTGGGACTGGGGACTCAGGACATAAATTCACTGGAAAATCTTGGGCCCCCAAAGTGAGATGCATTATACCAGTGATTTACAAAGAGGCTACTAACAATAGAATCTAGCCAACTCTAAAATGAGTATCTCAGTTTACCTATACTGATCTCACTCTCTGATGGAGATTCTGTTTGTATCTTTCAGAAGGCAGCAAGAGAGCTGTGGCTCTTCCAACCCTTCCAACACACCGCAGGCCAATAGCTGAAATCCTGGCAGTAGATGAGCCACCCCAGACATACAGTGGAGGATACATATGGAACCATGCAGAGAATGGTCGGAAGGACATGAGGCCCTTAACCACAGCTAATCAGTAAACACAGGATAAGCCAGACAGACACCAACAATCTTCAACACAACCTAAAGCAGAAGTACAGAGACCCCCTAAGACCTCAACAATAAAGCAGCCTTGATAGTCACGCACCATGGCTCAGGGACCTGAGCAGAAGAGGGACAGAAATATTTTAAGAGCCATGGTGGGGAAGAACTCCCAGAGACATGCCCCCTTCAGTAACATCCAACTAAGGCGGGTGGAACCGGGATGGTTCCTAGGATATCCATAATCCCCTACCCCATGGACTGCCCATGGAGGAGGATCTCCTGATGATTGGGGTTAGGGAAGAGGGGCATTGGGGAAATGGGGATAACAACTCATTATTTGTTCATTGAATTTATCTCATTATGGATAATATATATATTTGAGCTTGTAACTTGAGTTGCCCAGCTGGGGGAGGTATCAGCAGGGGCTGATTTTGGCATCCCACCTCAAGGTGTTAAAAGAGCAGTTTGGTGTTTTTTGGCTGTTTGGCTCTTTGCTTGGATTAATGGAAGTGAGCCAGTTTCTTCTGCCATTGATGATGTTTGCCTGGAATTTGTAAGCCTGAAATAAATCTGTTCCTCCTAGAAGCTACTTATAGTCTGGTGTTTGTCTCAGCAATGAGAAGCTGGCTGCAAAAAGTTCTTAAATTATTTCTAGTAATTTCTTGAATATGGTGCATAAACATACTATGACTTTTCAATATGCTTTGCATAGATCTCACATTCGAAGTATATTGTCATTATTGTACAGATTTTCACAGAGCAATTTATTTTTCATCTGATGAGCTACCCTACAATGTCCATTTTCCTAAAAATTAGGAAGATACTATAGTCATATTCATTGTCATAATACATGTGTCATATATAGTCATATGTCATATATATGTTAAACAAATGATGATGCCTGGTGGATGCATACTAGATTCATGATACGGAATGATATATTATATATAATATGTAATTTAAATTCTAATAATTATAAAGCTTGTAATAAATTTTATTAATTAAAATATATGTTGTGTCATGCAACATTTTTACAATGGTAGATTCAGTACTGATTTACTACTTCATTTATAAAGATAAAATGTAAACAAAATATAAAAACAACTTCAGTAAATCTCACTTAGTACAATACAACTTTCTTAAAAGTTTATCAACAAATTTAATAAATGTAATGTATATAATAGTTACACACATTATTGGTGTTTTAAAATATATAATTAGTTTAAATCTAATGAAAAACAATTCTAAATAGGAGAAACAGCAACCATCAAGGGATCTTTATCATAACACTAACCTCAGATAAGGTTAAGCTCATCATAGGCTGTTTGGAGAATATATATATATATATATATATATATATATATATATATATATATATATATATATTCCTTAAGAATAGCTCTAATCATACTTATAAATACTAAATGAAAAAGGACATGTAAAATTAATTTCTTAAATACATCAAGAGAGTTATGTCAATGAAGAAAAATGTGAAATGTTAAAACCGTTTGAAAAATCTCCTGCTCAGCTCTCCATGAATACTTCAATGCCCACTAGCATGTCTCAATCCCCCCATTCTATTAATGTAATATGCATATGCAGTTTTCCATGTACTTATACAATCTACTCATTACTTACCTACAGGAGACATTTCAGGAACTCCTGCCGTGTATGGGCCATCCAGAAATTTGGGTTCATTGTCATTGATATCCTGAATTTTGATGACAAACTCTGACTCGGGCTCCACAGGCTTGTTGGTGAGCCTGTCCAGCGCTTGGGCTCGGAGTGTATAGTAGGCCTGCTCCTCACGGTCCAGTCTCTTGGTGGCATGGATATCCCCCGTGTTCTCATCAATAATAAAAATGGAACTTGCCCCTTCGCCTGACAAGATGTATTTGATGGAACCATCTCCTTTATCAACATCAGAGTGAAGCTGGTGAAAGATTCATGGGAGATGAGATTAACTTACAAGGGAGTCAGCGATATGGAGATCTGCAAAATTCATTCTTATGTCAGGCAATGGTTCATGAAATTTTATTGTTCTTGGAAAGATAAGCTGAACACTTATTGTGCAGTGCAGAAAGGCTATTAGAATGTGTCATCCTGCACTGAAAGCATGATGATTTCATTTCTTCCTACAAATAGTTTCCAAACACATTTTTATCCCATTCCAGCATAGGGAATGAACTATCATAGTTATATTTTATTGGGTCTTCCCTTCTCTGTTTTAGCCATTTCCTAGGAACTGGACAGACACTGTGAACACATACACACCTGCTTGATTTGGTCTCTTTCCATGCTAATGGATTTTCTATAGAACATTTGTAAAGTTAGGTTTAACATAGTCTTCAATTCATTTATAAATCCCCACACTCTTCATGGGCCCCTGATTCAGTATCACTTATTCCCCTACTCATTCCCCTCTGTGGTAAACCGATGTGGATGGATATCCAATTTCTAAACCTTTCACCAATTTCTGTTCAGTATTTTCAAAATTGAACCTGGGAAATGACTGCTCTGGAAGGGGGGTGGATTTAAAATCAATGCACGCAAGGACTTCACTCAAGCCTTTACGAAAATACCAAGACCTGCATCACATCTGCATGATGAGCTCCTCCTGGCACCAGCAGCCTGCTGATTTGCATTCAAATCTGGAGCTTTCCCCACTGTATGCCAGGGCAGAATGTTGAACAGAGGTTCCTTAGGAAACTTAGTAAAAAATTACACATTTTCCTGAACTTCAAAACTGGAGCAAAACACCACTCTGTTATTTCTCCTTTCTTTCCATATAACTGCTATCGTCCTGGACTTTGGTTAGCATGAATGTTAATGTCCAATTTGCTAAATGACAAGACTTTTCAAAGCCCTACATACACCATTTGAATTTTCATGAGATAAGGTGAAAAATAATATACAATGTGGAAAACCACATAAGATTCTGTGGACAGAGTAGTACACCTGCATCCTTCTCTGATGGATATGCCAAGCATAGCTTTATGCACCATATGGTTCTATATTTGGTAACTCCATTCATTCTAACAGCTGTCTTTGTACTCTGCTTTTAGGTTGCTTAAATATTTAGCCTTTGGTTTCTAAAGTCCTTAGTCAGATCTGAATCATATGCAACAATGACATTCTGGCACAAGTTACCATTTGTTTTGAGCGGATGTGAAATCTCCAAGTGGATTATTTGTACTATGTGTACAGAACATATATGAATAAAGTTTATTCTTGGACTATCATGACTTATTAAAATGTGTCAAATAATTATCAAGTTGATTTTTAAATTTTTAAATATTTTATTTTTTCAAGCAGAGATACAGAGAGAGAGAGAGAGAGAGAGAGAGAGAGAGAGAGAGAGAGAGAACACCAGGGCCACCACCTTGTGGGTTTGGCTTATGTGGGTCCTGGGGAATTGAACCCAGGGCCTTAGGCACTGAAGGTAAGTGCCTTATCCGCTGAGCCATCTCTCCAGCCCGATTTTTAAATTTTTATCTTCCGCTAATTTAAGAAAAAAATATCAGAATTATTAAGGTGATCTACATGATATCTCATTTCTCTCCATGACTTTTCTTACCGATTATATTTACCAATGAGGGAACTGATGTAAAGGATAAGTGCCTAGTCTCATATAACATAGTCTGGTCTTTCCAGCACTGGCTGTTTAATCTAAGGCCCTGGTCCACACTATCTACCATGAGAGATTGTCTTTGGGGTCAGAGCTGCTGTCTTGTGAAATAGGGATTTGAAGCAGGAGATGGTGGGGAAAAGAAGATACAACCAATCCACACCTGATCAGCCTCCACAGTTTAGGCTCAGAGCTTTCATCATCAATAAACGTTGTGACTCACTGAATAGTCCTTTCTTACCATTCAATAACAATAAACTCGACCCCACTCCAGCTAATGATAACAAGATATTTAGTCCAGATGGGTCTGGAGAGATGGCTTAGCAGTTCAGGCAGTTGCATGCAAAGCAGAAGGGCTCAAGTTCAATTCTCCAGTACCCATGTAAAGGAGAATTATAAGGTGGTGCATGCTTATGGAGTTTTTTTGTTTGTTTGTTTTTGTTTTGTTTTGTTTTTGCAGTGGATGGAGGCCATTCTCTTTCTCTGTCTGCCTCTTTCTCTCTCACACACACACTTTCAAATAAATAAACATTACATTTTAAAAAATATATTCAGTCCAGAGACAAAAATCAGAAGACATACAGAAATAAGGCATTTTAAAACTGTTACTAAAATGCTCCTTAATTCACTTTTCAATGTCATCCTTTTAAGACTGCCTCCATCCAGGCTCCCATGGGTGGCATCTTTGGTTGTTGGTCCATGCATTTCTGATGACAATAACAAAAAACTTCCGAAGAGGATCCAGGGGACTTCACCAAACCACAAAAAATATATATAGATCCAGTGTGTTTGGTCAAATTATTTCTCTACACACATTCAGAACTGCCACTGTCAGCCCTGGTCCTTATGGTTCATTTACTAATTACTGTCAACTGACTGCTGATTTATGACTTGGTGCTGTGTCTAGTGTGTTTGTGAAAGTCTAAGAACAGAAGTGATGCATTTCTTCTCAACATAAAGCTTATGACTGGTCCTGATTGTGATGTCCACCTGAGCTAGGAAACTGCATTATTGAATTCACAGTTCTCCCTATGGATAGTCTGAGAGTGTGAAGTTAGATATCTTGAACTGTTCGCTTCTCCACTGTGATAGTTATTTTCATGTTGCTGCAACAAAGCACCTGACCAAGAGCAGTTGATGGGAAGAAAAGTTTTCATTTTGGCTTACAGTCTTGAAGGGAAGCTTCATGATGGCATGGGAAAGCCTAGAATGGGCAGAAGTTGGACATCACCTCTGACACACCAGGTGGAAAACAGCAGCAGGAGAGCGAGCTGAGCCCTGGGAAGGGAGAGCCCAACTCCAACAACACACCTCGTTCAGGAAAGCTCCACCTTCAAAATTACAATTTGTTGGGGAATCAAGCATTCAAAACACACGAGTTTATGCAGGAAACTGAATTCAAACTAACACACTAACTCATTTCAAAATCAAATTCCTTCTTTTTTACAACTCTCCTCCCTTGACACACATATATGTATCTTTTTTTTCCTATGACCAAAAGTCTCCTTGCCACTAAGAATTTCTCTATGCTGCTAACAGCATGAGGATTATAAAAATTGTAAAATTTCACAATATAATGGCTTCAGAAGTCTAAATTCTATGGGCTTGCATGACTATTATAAGGATCATTGGTTAAAAGGGATGACAACCATTGGATATTCAGACATTGACACTGAGTCAGTGTGCATGATATTACGTTTAATGAGTGTGGTGAAATCCATGCTATATGACAGACTATGCTTCTAGGACTGTGTAAATGCCACACTCTGTGGTGGGCTTCTGTAACCCCAGTTTGCCTCCAAAAAGAAGGCAGGTGAACACAGGAGAATTTCCTGAAAGCTTGTTGAGGGACTCAGGACAATTAGAGACTCTGCCATGATAGAGGTGAAAGGCAAGGACCCATCTGAAAGGTGTCCTCTGACCTCTATACCACACACACACACACACACACACACACACACACACACACACACACACACACACACACACTTACAGACACATCCAAAGTAAGTCAGAACTACCCTTTCCTTAAAAGAAAGACTTGGCAATAAATGGAAAAGCTAAAAAAATCAAATGCCATTCTGTATTTGATATGTGTCCATGTTGATAAACACAGTCACACAGAGACACAAATATCTGGATGAACACAAAATGAAATAGAACTGAGAAACGTTCCTTCATATATATATACTCCCACTCTATATTAAATGAATCAGAAAACAAGAAAAAAATTGCAACCTGAAAGCAATATTCGTCCTATGTTTGGGTCTCAGTAAAATTTACAGTATTGTGTCTATTTCATGTATAAATATCCTTGAAAGTTTGATCCTGAGATTTTTTTAAAAAATATTTTATTTATTCATTTTCAAGCAGAGAGAGATTGAGAGAGAGAAAGAGAGAGAGAGAAAGAACACCAGAGCCACCACCTTGTGGGTCTGGCTTATGTGGGTCCTGGGGAATTGAACCCAGGGCCTTAGACACTGGAGGCAAGTGCCTTAACCGCTGAGCCATCTCTCCAGCCCAATCCTGAGATTTTTTAAACAATAACCCAAGTTCTCACCAATCACATCACAGTCATAACTTTCCTAAATCATTTCCAAAGTCTGCGGCCCCTAGAATAAACATTTAGATGACACTGAAGGTTTCTTTGTGTGTGTTTTGTTGTCAAGTGATCACAAAAATTAAGGAGCACATTGATCTCACTTGATTCTGCTTCATGATAAGACAAGAGGTTCAGAGGCAGAGACACGATTATTAGGAAGATTGTCTCATCACTGTGCTAGCATCGTGCATAGTGAAAAATGAGAACTATTGAAATAGTTTAGACTTCTGTAAATTACACCATCCAATCAAGAAATGCACAGAACATTTTACAAGGCTCCTAAGTTGTTTACTTTATACTTCTATATAATATTTCTATTGTGGGAACATCCTCATGTTCTTGGCACATCCAAATGTTTCTCTGCCCTTAGTTCCTTCTGAGCTAAGTCCTGGCTTAATATATTAAAACTTTGCACTTAGTCTAAATGTTCTCGATCACCCTCTAACTCTCACAATTTCAAACTGTCTCTTCTGTTTCACTTTCCATGTATTTATCTCCCCTAGATAAACATGAATTATGTATGCACCTCATCGTATATGCTTTTGGATATCATGAATATCCAAACTAACCAGAGCCAAAACAGAATGCTGATACATGGCATCACCTCAGAAGTTCTCAGGAAAGCTGGTTTCAAAAGATTTGGGGGATGGAGAAGGCCAGGGTTTCTGAAGGTTTTTTTTTTATGATAGTCTGTCCCATCAATAGTAGGAGGCTATTTCATGAAGCATCAGTTGAACATTAGACCTTCATTTCAAACTGATGGGAAGCACATCTTTTCTGAGAAACCATCTTCCTTTGGGTCTTCGGTGTGTTAACTGGAAGTTCATTCATCATACTTTTTTGGCCTTTCAGCAGTAAACATTAGCATTCAGTATGAAAAAAAAAATGTCATTGTGTCCCATAGTCTATGTGTTCTAGTATATTCTAGACAAGGAGTTTGCATGCTGTGTGTGTTAGGCTAGCTGGCTTGTGAATTTCTAGAGGATTCTCCTGCCTCTGCCTCCATTCTTGTTTTAGGTTCACTGGGGTTACAGTTACTTGTACCACAGTATCCAGCTCTACCTGGGTGTTCTCAGGATCTCATTTCAGGCCCTCATGTTCACATAGCAAAGACTTTATCTCCTGAGTCCTGAATACCTTTCCATATATATATATTGATAAATATATATATATATATGTGTATATATAACTTTTATCATATATATATATATATATATATATATATATATATATATATATATATATATATATATATATATATATATATATATATATATATATATATTTTTTTATATATATATATATATATATATATATATATATATATATATATATATATATATATATATATATATATATATATATATATATATATATATAACTTTTATCAATGTCTTTCACATTGTCCAAAGACCATTTGATGATAATAAATTTGACAAATTCATAGTCCACTATGTAAAATTCTAGTTTTGTTTTATTTCAATTTTTTATCCTTTAGGTTTTCTTAACATTAGGAAAACCAAAACTAATCTGAAGCAAAGCACTCAAGGTGTATATTTAAGGTGTGTACCCATGTTGTATTCACATGGTGTGTACCATGGTGTGCATTCATAGTGTGTACTTATGTATTCATAGTGTGTACTCATGTGTGCATTCATGTTGTGTATTTATGGTATGTATTCAGGGTGTGTACTCATAATGGGTAGTCCTGGTGTGCAGTCATTGTATGGTGTGCCCTCATATATTAATATTGTGTATCTCCTCCTCCTCATCCTTTTCTTCTTGGCTAAATCTATGGTTTCAGTTATAATCCTGTCTTTTCTCCTGAATCTCAGACGTGTCCACTGTGAAATGGAAAGTGGTAGATACACACTTGAACTTCGCTGACCCACTGTATTCAGTACTCAAGGTAATGTGTAGAGTATTATTGATAAAGGTAAATTAGCTTAAAATTTGGGTTACACATTCTTATGTTTTCATCTCACAAAAAAATAATAAATTTCGACATGATGTGAAATCATCTGAAGAGAGGTAATATTTATCATAAAATTTGCAACACTCAAAATAACATTCAACTATAGCCTTGCCATACTCTGCTTCCTGTATGTCAACCAGGGCAATGATGACAGTTCCATAATCATTTTTCTTGTTTGGAACCATTGGAGTAACAAAAACCACCCATATGCACAATTATACAAACAAAATATTATAATGTTCGATTTCTGACCCCTCCAAAAGAATAGAATAATGATGCTTGAATAAAACTTGTACTCGTTTGAATGGGAATGAGAGCACACCTCTGAGGACAGCACCGAAGACTAACCCAAGAAAATCATGAGACTGAGGCCACCATTGGCTACAGGAGACCCTACATTAAAGAGAAACAAACAAAATTCCCCATTTAAGCATTTCTTTGATCCACTTGAGAGGAATTTAAGTTAAACATTAGCAAAAGCATCTAAAATCAATGTTGAACAATTGATTCACTTATTGTGCATTATGGAATTTTAAAATTTAAAATAGCATATTTGAGATGTATCAACCCAAGAAGGTCGTTTTATTAATTTTTTGAGTTTAACATTGTAAGTATAGAGGGTAGGTTTAAATAATAAATGGTATAGTAAGCTGTTCAAATATACACATGGCATACAAGTTTTCTTTTCTCATTATGCCTTTTAATAAATATTTTCCACAAGCCACTAGGCACCTTGTAATTATCAAGCTGTTGAAGAAATATTGAAGAAAGAAACAAGTGTATGAGTCATTTCTTTCTGGTTGAAGTACTCCTAATTTATAATTATCATTGTGGTCCAGGATAATAGAACATAATTTACTTGGGAAGAATCTTTGATTAAGATGTGTGGTTTAATAAGTTTAGATATTAATTGTAATACATAGAAGAGCAAATAAAAATGCTATGATTGAGGATGTATATAGGATTGATAAAACGGCCAGGAAAATCCCATTCCATTTGATTGGCTAACAATACATAAAGTTACAGTATTCTCAGATTGTTTTCATTGTCAGAATAAGTTCATAGTAATCAACGTGTGTTCCAAGTTCAAACTGGAGTCTTTGTTCATTTCCACAGCAGAGGGGTACAGCGTTAAGCTTAACACAAAGAACCACACAGATGGGTATTGTTGACTCCACTCTGTTACGTACTGTGCTGTCTCCAATATTCTAAAATCCTATTTTATTCATCTGTTATAGATCCATATCTGGAAATATTCACTTGGGCCTGAATGTTGAAGTGCAGATAGGACGGAATAATGCCTGTGGATGCACTATTGTAAAATGAAACTTCGTCTCCATATTTATAAGCATGCAAACAATGGTACAACAGACTCCTCTGTGTTCCTCAGAGAAAACGATCTTGCTTTTGTTTGAAAAGCTTGTACATCAGGGTCGATGGTGTGGTTACCCAAGGCTGTTCATAGCCACAGCTTGTTCATGCAGCAAGAAAAAGAAAGAAACTCTAAAAACAGCAGCTCCATTTGCCTCCCTGAAGAAAACTTCATAGCACTGAGCTCACACTTCTATCTCTCACTGCTTTCTCCGGGCCTGATCCAAACATGCTCATCACTTGGGAAATTTGCCTAGAGTCAAGTTCTTAATGATTAAAGTTGGACCTGAGGCTTCAGTCTTCACTTAATGCATCTCGAGCACTTTACCTGTTAGGGCTCCTGGGGAGAGTGGTGTCTTGATTGTTCAGTTATAACCTCCAAATATGGAACAGAAAAGCAGCAAAAAGGAAACTCTTAGAAATGCAAAGCTATATTTTCTCAAGAGGTAACTATTCATTTTTGCCTTTTTAAATTCTGACTGCCTTCACAGACAAGGTTCACAACTGAGACTGAGCCTCTATGGCAAGGGCTTTCTGATTATGTCCTTTGGTCCAAGTAGAGAAAGGGAGATGAAGAATTTAGCCCCTGTGTATCAATTTATAGAATAAACACTGCTCACCCAAATGTAACAATGAAAATAACAGGAGCTGAATGTTTAATGAAAATTATTCATTTTTCTCATCTTCTCATTTAAAAGCATTAAGACACGACAGCATATTATAGATTATTCCACATTATTAAGAAGCAAACCAAGGCTCAAAAGTGAAATGCATGAGCAAAAGTAACCTTGGTCCTTCCCCTCAAATTACTAGGAACTCTGGGCCAATGAATAAGATCCTACTTGAAGGGATTTTTAAATATTTCCAGGTCATAATTCTCTATCACACATTCCGTGTCCTAACTTCAATGAAGGCACTGGGCACAGCGCTGGCAGAAAGCAATCTGGGGAGATCTCTGTCAGGTGTGCAAAGGTATTTTGCACCTGGCATTTTGTTGAAGGCATTCACACAAATGTTGTAGAGGATAATATCATGATATGCTTGCAACACACTTCCTGAAGGGCTGTATGTTGCATTCCCTTGCCCGGTGAATCAGAAAATAGAAATGATGGTAATATATGGAAATATAATTTTGAGTCTGCATTTATAAAGAAAGTATAACACTTGTAGAATCTAAAAAGAGAATCTTCTAGAGTATATTTTCCTATCTAACTTAAGTGGACTGTGCATCCAATGTGAACCAAGGAGACCAGTGTGTAGAAAAAGATGTGGGTAGACATGTTACTATTATTGATATGAAGGCAAATGAGCCCAAGAGGAGAATCAACAGTGAGGGCCTCAGTCATACAATGATTCAAATTATTAATAAGATTTTACGGAAAGGACATGCATGAAATTCCTTCCCTCCCCCAGTTCTACCCTAAAGATGATTCTCTGTAGATGAATCCAGTCTAAATTGCGTAATCTACTTCTTCTTTCCCCTCACCAAAGCTTCTTTCCTGAGGAGCCCACTGGCAGATGCAATGATGGAGGGCAGGTGGAGCTTCTCACACACCCCATCCTCTCTCCTTTGGAGGGTAGTGACAGGACAGGGTTGATAGATTTAGAGAAAGAAGTGTATATCAAAACAACAGAGGAAGCAGAGGCTGCAGGATGACAATATTCATAGAAGTCCTAGGGTACCTTTGGTCTCCAGCAGACACCTGACATACTCCTGTCTGTCACATGCTCAAAGTGTTTTGCTATACAGAAACTTCACAATCTCAGTGAACTTGCGGACCCAATCTGTGTCCATTCCTCCTCAGTTACAAGCCTCCAAGGTGAATGTCTTATGTCTACACAGGTGATAAGATTCTTGGAGGCACTGAAGAATAATCCAATCCTAACATCCATCCATGGGCCAGGCTTTCTCATTTGTCTAAACTCTCTATGCCAACATATTTTACACTCAAGGTAGGATCCACTGTTCTCAAAGGAAATAAAGAAAACCAATTGTTTCAGAGAAAAATGTTCTTGCACTATACTGATGATATCATTTACAAAGACAGGAGATAAGTGGGATTATTAACTAGGCATCAAGGAGTAAAGAAACTATGCAGAATTTGGACGATCAAGTGCTGGTATTATTCTAATAAACACTGAAGTATGGTAAACGAAAAAAGTAATCCAAGTTGAACTGATAGGACTCTCTGTGAAATATGAAAATGTCCCATCTCAAATACAGCAGGTACGAACATTTCAAGGACCATGATCCAGCTTAAATGTATGGGGGTATGCACGTGCATAATGTATGTGTGGGGGAGGTGTGTGTGTGATCTGTGGTACATGCCCATGCATTTGTAGATGTACGTGTCTCATGAATGTGCCCATTCATTCTTTGAGTGGATGTGTGAGCTCCCTCAACCTGGAGTTGTCATATATCAGAAAGTGCCACCCCCAGTCATTCACTCCAACCCCCAGACTTGTGTTTTAAAAAGTATCTGGGCATGCTCACTTTGAAAAAAATGTAGATTCTGGAAAGTTGAACTTGTGTTTCTAAACTGAGAGGCCCTCATGTCCCTTTATAGTAAGTGACCAACACTCTTTAACTGTTGAGTCATCTCCACATCCCTGGAAAATTACTTTCAATAATTTTAAAATGTCTGCTTAGACTTACAAAAGAAAAGCTTTCATTTCTGGATATTGTGTTTGCTTATCTATACCAGCTTACAATTTGGTTAAGATAATTCAACAGAAGAAATTAGCTTTTGATTTAAAACTCGATGTCAAGAATATATACAGAATATCTTTAAAGGGTATGTCAATATAATGTGCTACCTAAACACACAACTCTCAGTAAAAGTCCACTTATCTAAAAGGGCATTTATGAAAGGCATTTATAATCTGTCTGAAAACCTATGTACCATTCTAATTAGCTTTACTTAGAAATGTACACACTAAGAAAAGCCATTTTTTCTTTCTCTGGAAAGTATATTATACATCTTGCTATACTCCAATCTATTCTGTCATATTTCAGACACATGTTTTAGATGTATTATTTTAATATGAGCTACCCCAAACTCTGGATAGAAGTATGAGAATGATAGCATCATTACGATGTTGACCTAAATGCTGAGGAACATTCATACAGAAAAATATTTTTGGAGGGCATGATTTGGTCAAATGTTTGCCCTCTTGTTATGTTTTTTTTTCATCTACAAAGACAACTTTTTTACATAAAAAAGGGTTCCCAGTGAGTTTATTTTACAATGCATATGATTAAAAAAAACAAAGAAAAGAAAAACCATATCACAATGGCCATGTGTTATAATGTTAAATATAAACAATTAGTCATCATATTATACAATGTGGTGTTATTTTAGTACATATGACAACAGATAACCTCCCTGAATAATTGACCAAATCTTATTTGAAATCCCATCCATGTTAAATAGTTCTTCAACTTTTTTCTGTACCTTTACACTTGTTTACTTCATGTTTACAATGTCTAATTTTATCCATTCTACTTACTTCAAGTTCTTTTTTAATTAGTTTATTTTTTAATAAGGAGAAAACGTGTATGTACAATTTATGTGTTGGTACCACCATATTCCTCCTCCGGGACCCCATTCCACTGAGATTGCTCCTCAGTGGGATTGCTGGAATGCTCCATAAGATGGAGGGATATGAGTTGTGTGAGCAGCAGAAAGTTAGTGGGGGGGTGCCTCTGGATATTCTCCTCACCATAACTAGTAAAATCTATTTGCCCCCTCTTCCACAAAGTCCCCTAATCCATGTTTGGTGAGTTTTAATATCAGCTTTATTTAAATGTCTAATGTTAGCAGTTAATGTTTACTGAGTATAATTAAGGGCCAAATACTGTAGTAAAGTGGTCTTTGTGTTTTTCTAACCAAGTTATCTGGTAGGAATTATTATTCTAATTTTATACATGAGAAAAATTACAATTTAGAAGGATTAGTGCATCTTTCCAAGAATTCATAGTATTATTTCCAGATTTGAATGTTGGTGTTTCTAAAAAAAATTGTATTCACATTCACTAGAGTACACCATATCACCTTATATGCCTATTCCTATGGCCAGTTCATTTCTCCTAAAAGATAACCCTGAATAACCTTGAATATCTTAGATTCTTGTACTTACACATGGAAAAAAAAACAACCATTACTAATCAAAACAGAACTGTCAGGTGTTTGTCCCTAACCCCTCCCCTTCAGTCCCTGTGTCTCCACCCACCACAGTTACTTTCATTCCATCCCTGGAGAGCCTTTATAAAACAGTGCTTATTCAGAACATGAATGAACACCACCATACACACTTATGTCGTTATTTCCTTCAAAGGGAATCATTCCCTCCTGATGAGAGTAGAGAGGGGATGTGATCACCCAAGTTCACAATAAAGTTATAAGAAGTCATAAGAAAGTTGCAAAGCACATGAAGGCCCTCCTCAAGATTGCATACCAGGAAAAACTTAGCAGAAGCGGGGAGACTCATATTTGAGGCATTACATTGAGTCACCCAGGCTCCTGTAGGGAAACCCTATAAATTCATAAATTCAATCAGTTAGATTGGGTAGGAACCATTTCTATGGTTTGTCTTTGGTTCCCTTTTTATTTGGGGGGGATTATCCACTCAAGAAAATTCAGAGGATTTTTCTTAAAAATGATTAATAAAAAAGTAAAAGCCTTGACAAGCCTTCATTTGATCCCTATAATTTAAAATGTCTTTCACATAGTACTACAACTATCTCATGTTTCTTACTGAAACACAATTTCATCATTCATCCTAGATATCTCCCTAAAATTTTCCATAATAGGGATCAGATATTCCACACTGTGATCTCATTGGTTAGAGTGGGCATGCATTAATCCTGCAATACTCTTGTGCAATGGAAAAATATAAATATATAAACATGAACCTTGTAAGAATTCCTTCTTTCTGAGTGTACACTACATAAAAAGTTACACGTTACACTGAGAGCATGCACTTTTCTTTCTGGTCTTCCTGTTCCTACTCTGAATCCTCCCCATTCATTCTGTATTTGCCTGTATACTTTTGCTTTGCAAAGCAAGAACACAATACAAAGCACTTTCCTACAATCAAATCCGACAGGTTCCCTGCCACAATTATTCATGTTTTGCATTTACCTAAAACAAGAATCATGATGAAGCAAGAATCTTTTAGGAAACACATGAAGCAAAAAAAAAAAAAATACATGTTGTTCAATGAACATGAAGCCAAGGTCTTCAGTGAATGCCTGCATCTTGTTTAGCCCTGCAGCCTAGTGTGGTAGTTCATTCACATCCTTCTTTCTGGTTATCACACTCTTCTTTGTAAAACCAAATCTCAATCTCCATCACCCTAAGGGATAACACACTTTGGTGAAAAGCACACCAGGATGTGACATAAGCCATTTACTGTTACTGCATTAACAAAATGCCTAATTCTGAAGCTCCCTCCTCCAGACTGTAATCATGGTGTTTTAAGGCTTTCAAAGCAGTGAGAAATATTTGTTTCTTGAAGCAAAATGGAAGTAAGCATTTCATTGGAATTTCTCACATGTACATTTCTAAAGAAGGTACCTCTTAAGCTTTATGGGATGGAGAACAAAGAATTGTCCCTCTCCACATGATTCTTAATTTCTTTCACCTTTTTCTTTCTCATTCAGAGAGGCAAACTAGTAACAATATTGCCTGCCTCAACTTCAAAAACTCTGCAAGCTTCTAATGAGATGCTGAAAAGAGTATAGCTTACATAGCATATAATATTCTAGAAAAGACTGTGGTCTGTGTGCCATCTCCATTAAAAGCACTACATAAAAACTGAGATAATTTACTTATTTGTATACAAAATATATGCAAAGAGTTGGCTTAAAATATGTGTAATTCTTAATCTTAGTATATATATATATATATATATATATATATATATATATATATATGTGTGTGTGTGTGTGTGTGTGTGTGTGTGTGTGTGTGTGTGTGTGTGTGTGTGTTGTATACATATATTCAAACAGATATGTTGGGAAACAGAGAGTGTGAAACACAGAATAGAATCCTAAATAGTCTAATTATTTAGTCTTTTGAATTATTTTCATACATGAAAATGCTTTATTAGAATATTAAGGTTATTTCATGCAGAATGGTAATGGGATCTACTTTTTAATATTTTTTAAATATCCTTCTGTACAGAGTGTGGACAGTCTGGTGTGTATGAGACATGTTATGTATGCAGGATGTATGGAACTCAGGCACATGCTTGCAGAGGCCACAGGAGAATGTCAAGTATCATTCACATACTGCTCATCTGTGTAATCTTTCCTTGAGATGAGGTCTCTCCCTCAACTTGGAACAACTGCCCATCATCAAGCCCCACAGACTGTCACATCTCCATCAGGTAAACTGGGTGTGCAGACACTTAATGGCAGTGCCCAGCTTTTTACATGGGATCTGGAGAGTTGAAATTGGTGATCTCTGGAAGAAGAGGCCATCGTGCTTAAACAGCAAGCTCTATTAACTAAACCATCTCACCAGCCACATTTTTCACGCTTTTAAAATCTCCTTTTCTCATCACCTTGAAGAATGAAGGAGTCACAGGGTGGGAAGGAGTAGTCTGAGACACTGTCCTTCGATCATGAACTAAGAGGGGCATTCCTGATCCCAAAGTGGTTACCAATACCACCAGGAGACCAGCACTGTTGGTGTGGAGGATGGGTGAGGAGAAAATGAATGAGAAAACAAAGCAGAGGGAAGACTACTTGGAAAGAGGAGCAATCTCAGTGGAATGGGGTTGAAAGATAGGGAAGCAAAGAGGATAAAGAAATAGAAATATGATCAAATTATAACGTATCCATGTATTAAAGTTCTAAGTCTAAAAAATGAATAGGTTTTATTCTATTTTGGTGTCTAAATAATGTCTACAAACACAGTGACTAACAGTTCACATATCATCAGGGTGGGACCCATTCTGAAATCTGTGACCTTGGAGTCTCCAGTCCATAACAATGTTTTTTTTCTATAAACATCCCCAAGAATGTAAAATGTGAAATTATACATATTATGACAGAGTTTCTTCCTTTCTTTCTTTCCCTGCCCCCTTCCTTCACCTTTACTTCCTCTCTCTCTCTCTTTCTCTCTCTTTCTGTCTTGAAATTTCAGAAGTTTTGTGCATGTTTTACAATGTGATTAGATAAAAACTCCAAGCTCAGCTATTTTCATCACTGTGGCCACAAGCACTTTTCTGCTTTTAAGTTGTCATTGATTTCATTGATCATTGCAGAAGGTAATATCGATTTTGCTACAAGGCATAGTTGAAATTCCTCTAAGAAGAGCAACTCCTAGGTTTAAAGATTATTGAGAAGGGAGGATGTGATGTCATAGTTATTCTGCAAGGAGGTACAGTTTAGGGCACACACTGCATTCAACCAGTCCTGTGTCAAGTTACACTATTTAATTTTAATAAATTATTTACAGGACAAACAGCAAAAAAAAATTAAGACTACACACTTTATTTTCAGAATATATTCAAATGAAAGACAGAGTTTAGTACACATATTGAAAAAAACAAGTCATGATGGCTGTGTATCTATTACATCTTGCCTAGATTTTAGAGCTCCTATTTACAATGTTTCTGTTTTCTAAATATTCATATAATTTACTGTCCTACATTTTGCTCACTAGGCAGATCTCTATTTTGTCTTAAATTCTGCCAATGTTTCCAGAAGGTACAGTTTTCCCACACACACATATAGTATGTAACTATATTAGTCTCATTCTACTTAGAAACTAGTTTTTATTCATTTATGTTACATATATGTAAATTATTTAGCTCATGTGCTAAGTTCAGTGAACACAATATTAGAAATGTCCTTCCTCATCCAGGCAAAAAATCCATGGAGAGAAGGTTTACATTCTTATCTTCATTTGTGGCTATTTTGCCTTTTCTGGATGATCTACTGTCCTTTCGTGGCATGGAATTAATGACTCAAAGTTCACACTCAGGTACTATCATCTACAGGTGATAATATTATGATGGGAAGGCTGAAGAGAACGTTCAGGCATCAACTGGAGAGGTTCATGTATCATAATTTATTATACATTTTATATAATGCAGTATGTGTCTGCATATATAAATGTACATAGACATATATGTTCATATAAACTATAAAAAAGGTTTCATGAAACAATAAAAAATAAGTAAGGCAATTCTGTTTACATTCTTTTAATCTTTTATACTCCCTGAATTTTCTGGAAGCTAGACCAAGAGTTCCTTAAAGATTACCCTCCATCTTCAAGCTAATAAGAAAACTCCTGCTGTGTTCTGCACAATCATTAGGAAATGTTAAATAAATTCTTGTTAAATAGAACTACTACCCTGATCTCTGTACCCAATAGAGGCAACGTAAGTAATTAGAACTGTTCAGAGACAGCCTTCCCCCACCCCACCTCCCCAAATCTAAATGGTAACAGAAAAACTCTGGATCAATAGAGATATAGGTGGATTAGTGGGTAGATAGATGAAAGAGATGATGTATGTTTGATAGATGATAGACAGAAAGAAATAGGTGATATAAATAGATTGAAGAGAGACAGAGTATATATTTGTAGATATTCTCTACTTAAATTTAAAATAATGCAAGGTATTTTCTAAATAAAATATTGTTTCAGCCTGGCTGTGTCAATAAATGTAGCAATGCTAATCATATTTTTGTTCAAATACATAAAATGTGATAATGTTGTGTCAGACATAATAAATTTTCTTTGATGGGTGTAACACCAAGGAAATTATCTGATCTGGAGTTACCAATCCCTTAAGGGATGTTTTTACAATTTCATTTTTAAAAAGAACCCAATTCCATCAGTGGCTTTGTATTAATACGTTCAATTAAACACTTTAGATATAGATTTATGGTTTTCTGGACTGAGGTAGATTTTCTGAACCTAATGTCTTTTATGATTTGAAGCCTCTTGCTTTTGTGGCCCATTCCTAAGAACCAGGTATCTGGGGTAGGGGTAATCTTAATAATGCAATGATAATTTTGTTTTTCAAATTTCCAACAACAGGCCAGGCGTGGTGGCACACGCCTTTAATCCCAGCATTTGGGAGGCAGAGGTAGGAGGATCACCATGAGTTCAAGGCCACTCTGAGACTACATAGTGAATTCCAGGTCTGCCTGGGCTAGAATGAGACCCTACCTCAAAAAGCCAAAAAGAAAAAAAAAACTTCCAAAAATTTATATTTATAAAGCTATGCAACCCATATATTTTATGTCAGCCTGACACTCCATGAAACTCCTGTCATTGGTTCTCACATTAGATGTGCTTCTATTATCATACCTCAAACACACTATGTATATGGTAATATATTTTTTCATTAATCTGTGTTTTCTAACCAGGTGCACTTACTATAAAACACAAGCTTAAATATGTGTTAAATGTCGCAGTTAAAACTGTAGATCACAAACTCATGTCATAGCTTCATATTAACAGCCTTAACAGAGAAGAACCACCACTCTGGCCTCTGTTGCAGGGCCATCAATGGATGAAAGAAGTTAAACCTCAAAATGCCAATGCCAAAGAAACATCTAGAAACAAGAAACAATAAGCTCATTTACATTCATAATGTATTTCCCTTTGAATAGCTTGCAGGGATGAGGTCCACTTAAAAATTCCATCCATACATATGATTACAAATTGTATTTCTTGTGTGGAAAACTGGAATAATTTTATATTTATTTAATTATGTGCAAAGTAAATATTTGTCAAAAACAAAGGAGACCCATAACATGTCCTCCAAGGCTCAGAAGAGAGACCCAAAATAATTTTAGAGTCACCGTGTGGGAAGCATTGAGGCATTGTCCCCTCCACAAACAGAGAGTGACCTGACTATGCACTCATGATACCACAGTGAATACCTAATAACCCCAATGAGTAGGACCCTCAGGGGAAGGAGATGAGCAAGTATAACCCAAAGGGAACATAGACAATAAGCAATATGTTCATAAAATATTCTCAAATAGGAACAAAAACGTATTTCACAAACAAAATATTTGGGTTTCTTCTTAGTCAACAACAAAACAAGAATACAATTAATAAATACACCTTCCAGGATAATATAGAGAAACAGACCAATGCTATTAAAAATATGACCTGCAGGCTGAATAAATAGATGGCTTAGAATTAAGGCGTTTGCCTGCAATGCAGAAGGACAGGGGTTTGATTCCCCAGTGCCCATATAAAGCCAGATGCACAAGGGGGCTCATCCATCTTGAGTTTGTTTGCAGTGGTTGGAGGCCCCGGAGTGCCCATTCTCTCTGCCTCTCTCTGTCTGCCTCTTTTTCTCTCTCAAATAAATAAATGTAACCTTATTTAAAGTCTTCTTTAAAAAGTATGGCCTGCATCGCTTCATAAATACCAGGAGGTATGTCAAGGTCAACTTTTTTCCTAAAGAATTGTAGGCTATCCACCACATTGGGAAGCTGTCTAAGAGTTTATTACTGAGATAACTTCTCCTAATGTGTTGCTCTGAGTTGGACAGTATGGCTGTTAAATGAATTGTATTTGCCTTAAAATGAATACCATTAATTTCATGTGACCATTATAAAAGACATATTTTTAGTAACTAATAGTCAATACAAAAAAAAACATTCTCAGCAATTTCCCAGGAAATATTTGAATTTTTAGTCTGTCTATAAAGAACACTATGATTGATTTGCTTCCCTGATCTGATCATTTAAAAATATTTCACTTATTATTTTGAGAGAGATGCATCAAAGTCTCCTGCAACACTGAAAATTAACTCCAGGTACATGTGTATTGGGCATTTGGATTAACATGGGCATTGGGGAATTGAACCCAGCCTGTCAGGCTTTGTAAGAAAGTGCCTTTAAACACTGAGTGAGATAGATAGATGATAGATAGATAGATAGATAGATAGATAGATAGATAGATAGATAGATAGATAGATAGATAGATGACAGATTGATAGATATAGATGATATATAGATATATTGATATGACATACCACATGCAATATGTCTGTATTATATACAAGTGTATTTTTTTTTACTTTTCTCATAGCTATGACTAAATAATCCCCTGACAAAAGGCAATTTAACAAGCAAGGGTTCATTTGGGCTCATAGTTCAGGGGCTGTAGTCTGTCGTGATAGGGACCCTTGGTGGCAGGAGCAATGTGGTCCATGGCGCCAGCAGAAAGAGACAAAGTGCAATGCCAGTACTCAGCTCTTTATATGGACTCCCTCTGAAACCGTTCATACGATCCTGCCGCCCTTTCTCAGGACACATCTTCCCTGTTGCTTAATCCTCCCTGGAAGCATCTCATTCACACAACCTACAGGCTATTTCAGTAATGCATTGATCAATTTCAATTATAACAACTCATATTTCTAATAATCACTTTCAGGCACATTATCTTAGATGTCACACGGCGTAGTCAGCCAAATCTTACTTAAAGGTGTTACTTTTGTGAGTGGATTTTTGCAATACGTGAGTCAAGTTCTAGTTAAGTCAACACAAATATCAAACACATTTAGAATGCTAGCCAATTAAATACCATAAAATAGCACAGGCACAACTCCCTTGGGATCCACTTACATTTCCCAATACCTAAGAAAGCATCCCTGACTTAGGAGAATGCTAACTGCAGAGTGATATTATGGGAATGTTAGGATAGCAAGTCTGACAAATCAAATACCACACAGAACTTCTTGACATATGCTGGTATTGTCGTCTGATTAAAAAAAAAGGACAGGGCTGGAGAGATGGCCCATTGGTTAAGGCACTTGCCTCCAGTGCCTAAGGCCCCGGGTTCAATTCCCCAGTACCTACATAAGCCAGACCCACAAGGTGGTGGCCATTGTTCTCTCTCTATCTCCTCTCTCTATCTCTCTCTCTCTGCTTGAGAATTAATAAATAAAATATTAAAAAAGTAATAGAGGCAATCATAATCAAAATAAATTATTCCATAGAATGAATGAAAATTGTCAATAAAAATTAATAAAAAGTATGGTTAGAGGTTTATGGTTGAATTTTGATTTTATGTCTAAAAATTACTGACATTATGATCATTGATTTCCTTTCCAAGGAAATCAATAGCATCAATACTATGGAATAAATTTAATGAAGTTATGGCTGATGTCTATATGATGGGCACCGAGATATGATTTCTAACACTGCATTATTGTTATATATTTTAACTGCTGTCCAATATTATAGTATCAACGGGTCCTTTGGTGTCAGGAACTATATGGTGAGTCAGTCAGATAATGCACATACTTTATTGTTATTATTATGTTTTATTAGTTTTATTTCTTATTCCCTACTCCAGGATATAAACTATAATACATACATGGCATCTTTCTTTATAAGAATATCAACCAATATGATTATATTCACATGCTAGTCATGTTGTCCACCAAAAAAAAATAGACTAGTCTTCTTCAAGATGGCATTAGGCACTGTGAACATTCTGTCAATGAGAGTCAAAGGACTTTCCTCAGCCCATGAAGGGCCTCATGTTTTCTAAAAAAAAAAAAATGTATGCATATCACAGGATTTTCCTAGAGTATTGTGTAGTGGCACAGTCCTATGAATAGAAGAAAAGTAATGAGTCTCTGCTTCAGGAGGTCAAGTCTGGGAGACCAGAAACTTAAAAGGTCACTCAACTATTCTCCAAGGTTCCTCAGGCAGTCAGCAAGTCTGGGAAAGGGTGGCAAGACCCCGCACAAAGGCTATAAAAAGGAGAATCAGCTGTTTGGAGGGTGACTCTCAAAATGTGCTACCTGCAAGTGGTGCAGTGTGTTCCAGAAATGCACCTGCCATGAGTCGTCCCCTGGGCAGAGGTGGGCTTTCTGGTGACTCAGCTGCCTTTAAGGCAAAGCAGCTATGGTGAGGTCATCATCCAGGATGGCATGAGACTTCTTGTGATGTAGCTGTGATTTGGCATCTATTGCTCCTATAAGCAACCCCCTAACCCTGCTCTGTAAGTAGCCTCAACGACCTCATTGGTTCACTAAAACTGGTTTTGGTGTAATGGTCCTTTGGTCTGTTGCTTGCGCCCTATCTGGGGAGAAGAATTGTATTTGTGTCACTGCAGGGGAAAAAGTTTCCCATGACAATGCACTTTGAAACATAGTGCATATACTTGACCAAAATTAGATATCTTCACAATCAAATTTAGGATATGGTGATCATTTACAGAACCTTCCAATTATGAGAAAGAATGGAGTTGCCATGAAACACTGTGGATAATTTAGCTCACATCTATTGCAATATATGTACAGGCAGTGAATTGAAAATTCTGCTTTGTGTTCAAATAAACCGACAGTTTATCAATGATTTTTGAAGGTTTTCAGAATTTCTATATTTAGCTGTAATCATTTGACAATTATATTGTTATTAATTAACCGTCAATATTTTTTAGCTTTCTCCCCCTAGGTCTGTTTTCATTGGGCCATATTAATTGCCTCATGATTGAACTCTAAGGTGTTCATGATTCAAATGGGAATGTCTTTGCCTCTGCTAAACAGAAATACTTCATCTTCATTATTATCGATTTGAGGGAATCACTCAACAAATTGTATTAATCTGTGACCACTTGTGAATATTCACAAGGTAATAAAAATTTGATTCTCCTGCTTCACACATTCCCAACGAAGGTCAAAGCAAGAAATGATGTCCTCTCCTTTGAGCTCTCCTACTGTGAACGGATATCCTTTCTTGCAGTCTGTTTAGTAACACATTTCTGCGAGGGTCTTTTTTGTTCCTGCATATGGTACTTAAAATGCCTGTTATAGTCCTGGGGTGCTGTCCAGTGTTCTTAGGTTCCATAAGCAGTATTTTCTTTAGGAAAGAAATGTGCTTGCATTAAACCAGCTTTGTCGGGCATGAATTATTGTGAATTGTTTGTACATTTACTGTTAATGAACTCACAATCTCTATTAAGTAGGGTGGCCTTAAGAAGAAACAGACATAACAAAAAGGTTAAGGGTGGAGGAATTGGTGTAGGTGAACAACTAGAGTCTCATTCAACTCTAACTCTGAATTTCCTCTAGGAATAATACTTCAGGAATCATCACTTATGTCTTCATAGGGTCTGTTCCAAATAAATACGTAACAAGAAGAGTCAACTATATAAAAATTAATCTCAAACCCAAGAGGAAAATTTGTTCCCCTTGAACATCAATGTAATTTAAATATTCAACTTCTATCTGCAAGCCGAAATTAACAAGATAATTGGACAGCAAGGTCATTTGCCTTATTGTAAAATAATAGCTCTCCCTAATGAGTGTCAGCTAGTGATTAAAACTTAAAATGTGAGGAAACAATAGAAAGAGAAAATATAGATGGAAGAGGAAGGGGAGGAAGGAAAATGAAAGTAAAAAGATTTTGAACTTTATAAATTGATTTATTTCTTCTTCCTTCTTATACTGTCACCTTTACAAATGTCTAAAATTTCAATTTGTGAACATCATATCATTTTCTCATGTAGAATCACTCCAGATTTGCACGGGAGTGCCATATTTAAGTGTCTAAATGCTTAGTGTAAAAAGAGTTGTCTTAAAGATACTTGCATAAAATTGCATGTGATCGATATCTATACTCAGATTACACTCCTATTTGGTTGACAGGTTTTAAGTATTAAAATTATCATGTACTGAAGTAAATATTTCTCTTCTCAAACACGTTTTATCATTTACTAAATGTAGGCAACAAATATTGGATACATCTGAAATATGTATTAAAAAAGATAAATAGGGACAATTCAATTCAATTCAAATATGCTAAACACGGTCATCAATTCTTTTTCTGGTAATTTAGAATGAATTTTCTGATCAATTAGCCATTATGTAATAATCATAAAACAAAGGAAAATCAAGCCTGATATAATACCATTGCATTAACCATCCTTCACAATCTCCTATCTAGATGTCTTTGTCCCTAGTAACCTGTGATCATTTGATCCAGGTGTCCCCCACAAACCTATGTGTTCTGAATGCTCGATCCCCAGCTGATGGCAGTTTTGGAATTATAAACTTGTTGGAGCTGTGTTTTTGGGGGCGGGTTTATGGGGGTTGTAAGCCAGCTTCCCCTTGACAGTGTTTGGCACACCTTCCTGCTGCTGTTTGCAGTGCTGTGGCGGAGGTGATGTCCGCCTCTGTTCATACTGTCATTTTCCCTGCCATGATGGAGCTTCTCATGGAGTCCGTAAGCCAAAATGAACCCATTCTTCCCATCAGCAGCCTTTTGCTTGGATTCTTTTTTTACACAGCAACAAGAAGGTTAACTATAACACCATCTCTCTCCACTTCACCTCTCTATATTCCCATACTCTGAAAACACATCTTTATTTCTTTGATACATATTCAAATGGACTCAAATATCAAACTTAAATGAAATTCACAATTATTAGCTATCAAAAATAAATTCAAATTCGGCCAAATGTGTCTTCTAAAATACTGAGAGAGGAGCATTTATCCCAATGCAATACCATCATGGATACTCATTTGTATTATACAGCTCCATTGACTTGCAAAGAATATTCATAAAGACAAGATACAATGACAAATTCCACTGATGATGAGACCAGAGCTAGTGTGTAGGGTCAGAAACTGGCGAAGAGATTTTCTCTAAATTGTCTGTCAAAATTCCAGAATAAAAGTGAGGTTAAAAAAAAACAATTGATGGTAAAGAATTTAATGAGGGACTCAGTGTCAATTTGGGGAAATTCTAACCTTGCCCTTGTATTCCCTAAAAATGAGAGTTTTCTTAAGCTTTGGTTTCCTAGAGCACAAGTCGACATTGGCAGTTGTTCTCAGGGTCATGTCAATTCAAAAATAATATGATTGTTGGGGTACTCCAGAATAAAAGAAATGTAAGTTTCCTTGGAGCCAAGTTCCTGCTTTGGTTTTGTATGTTAGCCATTTATTATAGGGATAACGAGGCCACAGGTTTGTGAAGAACTAGTTTAGCACTGGCTCTTGACAGAAAAAAAGACAATAGTCATTTAGACATGATTATTATTTTGTTGAAGAAATTTATTGACTCTGTGAAATATTTTATTTTCATTAAAATCACTCAAGAGTTGATTACACACCTCAATGAAATGTGATCTAGAATAAGGCCATCGTGAGCCTGGAAGTTTTCTACTCTGTACAGACCCTGTTACAGAGCCATCTAGCAAAACTGGCTCTTGAAACTGTTATATATTATGTACATGTTAAAAATGATCCATGAATTTGGGCTGGGGAGATGGCTCAGCAATCTAGGCTGGTTGGCCCTGGTTTAATCTCCAGTATCCATGAACAGTCAGATACACATAACAGTGCATGGATATGGCATTTGTTTGCATTGGCAAGAGGCTCTGGCATGCCCAGACACACTCATTTTTTCTGTCAAATAAATAGATGAAAGTTAGTTGATAGATAGATAATAGGTATAAATAATAGATGATAGATAGATATAGATAATAGATAGATGATAGATGATATATAGATAGAGACAGATGATAGATAGATGATAGATAGATAGATAGATAGATAGATAGAGAGAGAGAGAGAGAGATAGATAGATAGATACATACATACATACATACATACATACATACATACATACATACATAAAAAAAGTAAAAAGGTTATCCAAAATTTAGCTTCTGCTATGGTACATAGAAGAATAACATGTGTTCTGCCTAGATCTCTCACAAGGTGAATGGACAGCAGAGAGTGGTAAGAAAGCATATGACTTCAAGTTACCTCCAAGGAGCTTCGGGTATGGGAGAGCCATCATCTCCCCTCAGCCAAATGCTGAGAGGAGCATTTCAGGTGATAAATGCCAGTCTATCCATTCCTTTAGATGTACTGGCTATAGAACCGAAGTTCTGCTTTGTTCCTATTGGATAATCCTACAGCCAAAATCCTATGCCAAGTTCCATGTGAGATTTGGATAAGGCTATCATTCATTTCCTCTAGCAATCCAATGTCCACAGCTTGTTCTGAATAGGATAGTCAGCTGGCATGCTTGTTTGAATGAAAAGAAAATAGCAATGATAATTTTATCTCTGTCCTGTACATCTGTCTGTCAAGGAGGCTTTACCCTTGTGGTAACATGCCCGCCCTTTGGATAATTAATTTCTACATTATGATTCTCATTTTGCTTAAATGAAAATCAGGGAAAAAGATAACCTCTTTTATTCATTTTCCCCTATATTCTTTATGAAGTGTATGTTAAAAATATTTGCTTATTCCAGCAGCTCCTTTTTCAGGAGAATAATTCCTCTTAGTAGCACATTACACCACTTATTCAATATGTTTGTCAGGTCATCAGAATGGAAATCACAGAACTTTCATTCGGATAGGATTCTACTTTCCCAACTTTTAAAAATTATATAGAAATTTAATCCTGTCTGTACAAGTACTTAAATTATATGAAAATGTTTTGTGCCTCATTCCTCTTAAAATGTCAGGATTTCACTCTTCCAAAAACCTATAAAATCATGATTGATTCTGCATTCTACCTCTTACATAAATAAACAAGTGAGTTTGGCAAGGCAAGGTCAGTTTCTGAATTCATAGTTTAGTAAAGTGGAGGATTGGCAAACCCAGAGAATAGGTTTGAGTACAACTACAGACTAAAGCTATTACCTAAGGCATGGTCTTAAGAAAACAGGAAAGAAAAATAATAATAACTGAGGAACAGAAAGACTATCAAGAAATCTCCTTTATCTAGTTCCATTAAGCATCTCTTTTCTTCAGTAGCCCCCTAATGGCACTGAAATCTCTGCCTCCTGGGAAACTCTGAGAGATTGCATTATCTTTCAAGATTAAATAGGCTTTTGAAAATAGAACTAGGCTTGGTGTGTGTGTGTGTGTGTGTGTGTGTGTGTGTGTGTGTGTGTGTGTGTGTGTGTGTGTCTTTAACCCTTTCGTCAAATGTAAGGTGTGAAACGCTATACTTGGTCATTTGAAATCTGTTTTGTTTCTGAACATACAACCTATTAAAATGACAATATCATAGATGTGTTATATGTACATTATTCATCAATAATTGAAAAAAGTATTTTCTACATATCATGCATCCAGAACTAACAAAAAAACTGCATAGCATATACATTGCTTTCCTAATTGTCTATGCAAATGGTGTATGTTGTTTCTGTTCAAAGTGCTTGTTATACATGTAATACTTTGTACATTGTGTAGCAAACAGTTAAAGTTTGGCTCTCACTTGCAGAACAGGGAAAGCTGCTTTACTGTCTCTTTATGACATGTGAGAGAACAAGGGAAAGTGATTTTTTAGACTTCTCTGTGCTTAGGAAGTATGTCAGTAGATGGAATCACGTGAAGCCCATGAATATCCATGATGAAATACAATGTTAAAACACAGCCAGGACTTCCAAATGGAATTAAATGGAGGGCAGATTTCATGATGATGCATTATTAGGGTCAGCTCCTTGTCTCCAGGACTAGGCTGTCCTCAAGTTCATGGGTCCACCATGTTAAGAGTCATAGGAGAACTTTAGAGAACCCATGACAGACCTTGGGGACTCACTTTGTTCTATTCACTTTGTTCCTTCAGATTCAGTACCATAGATAATGCAGGGTCTCTGTTCTGCTAAGGTGTGATGTATTAACAAGGTGTTAAGTGGCATCTCTGTTTGAAGGAGAAAGCCCATGTGGTCATTTGAATGTATGTCCCACAAAGACTCAGGTGTTTTATTAAAGCTTATATCTTGCATTTCCAGTTGTCCTGCTGGCAGGAGTGTCACTAGGGGCAGATGCTGGGGTCTAGCCCTAACATGTGATTAGAGGCAGATCTGACTCCAGCCACAAGGTATGCAGAGAGGTTTTAAGGTCTGGCTGTGCTTGCTTGCAGTGCTGCTGTCTGGGGGTGTCTCTCTCCTTGGTTTTATGAATGGAATCAAGCTTCTTCCACCATTAGATGAAACTTCCCTTGTATATGTAAGCTTGAAATAAATCCCTTCTTCCCATAAACTGCCTGGTTTGGATTTTCATCCCAGTAATGTGAAGCTAACTAAAACAGCCCACAATCTCTGAAGAGAGTTGTTTAAACTTGTTAAGCAAAAGAGGAAGGCTGGAAGTACACATAATGATTAAAATAATTGTCACCTTGTATCAAGAAGTTTTCACCTGAGGCAAAATCCTGTTGCTGAAGAAACTATGGAAAACCATCGATCAGCATCTAGAGACCCTGCGAGGTCCAGAATGGTAACCAATCCACAGATAGCAGTTACTGTAGTGCTGGAAGGTACTGCATAAACTGCCAGGGGAAGCTGGTCAGTGAAAGCTGGAGCAAACAGAAACCACTGGCATTAAACACAGTCGGCCTCCATGAGTAGGCTGAACACACTGCCTACTGTGAGAGAACAGTGACCCAAGAAAAGAGCACTTGTGCAATAGAGGAGCCAAAGCTTGAGGGAGGCAATCTACAGCTTTTAAATCTGGCCAAATATTCCACTTAGTGAGGGGGAGCCCTTAACAGGAACTGGGGACTTAGTCGGACTCGGGCCACCAAGGAGAGATACATTATGTGAGCAATTAAAGGAGAGACTACTAAAAATAGAATCTAGCTAATTCAGAAATGAGTATCTCAATTAACCTATATTGATCTCACTCTCCAATGGAGATTCTGTTTGTATCTTTCAGAATGCAGCAAGAGAGCTGTGGCTCATCCATCCCTACCAATGAACCACAGGTGGATAGCTGACATCCTGGCAAGAGATGAGCCACCCCACACATATCGTGGAGGATCCTTATGGAACCCCCAGAGAATGATGAGATGAGCAAGTGATCCATAGCCACAGCCAAACTGACACTAATGATTTTCGACACAACCTAAAGCAGAAGTACAGAGACCCCTAAATTCTCAACAATAAAACAGTCTTAATACCCACCACAACTTAGGGAACTGAGCGGAAGAGGGGCCGGAAAGATTGTGAGAGCATTGGTGGAGAAGAACAGCCAGAGACATGGCCACCCCTCAGTAACATACTAGGGCCGGCAGAACCTGGCTGACTCCTAGGCTATCCATGGTCCCCTATCCCAAGGACTGAGCCAGACGGCCCACGGAGGAGGATATCCAGCTGATTGGGGATGGGGAAGAGGGGCATTGGGGAACTTGGGAGAGATTTATTTTGACTTTCACACATACAATTTATTTTCACTATTACATGTTTTCAGCATAATTCTTAATTATGTTTTATTGTATATCTTTAGCTTCAGTCCAATTTCTATGACTTATTATGTTGCCTTTGAGAAATGATTATAGAAATGAAATTAAAAATGAAACAACTACTCTGTCCATACCTTATAGTGTTAAAAGCAGCATATAATTTATTATCAACTATCAAGATTCTATGGCTTGAACTGCCCACAGATGAGTAGAGATTGTGGAAACTCAGTCCTGAACATCATTTCATTTATGAAATTCTTAACATCAGGAGTTAGTTAATCATTTTGAATATTTAAAATTGGACATGTGCAAAATATCTTCAGATATTTTAATAGCTATAACTCAAATTCCTAAAAATATGAATTTTCCTACAACTCAGTATTCCTTCCCAGCAATACTTACAGTGTCTCATAGATCTATAAGCTTTATCTGCACTTTAGTCTAGCCTAGAACAGAGATAGGGAGCATGCTCAGGTGCCATTCAATCCAGTTCAAGATTCTCACTAACTTTAAAAATACCTTCTGTCCTCTATAGGGTTCATTTTTGGCTCTCTTGTGCATCTCTGCAGGAGCCTTACAAGGTTAACGGCACCGGTTACATAAGTAAATTCCATGGGGAAATGGGCTTTTGACCTGACATCATATCATGGCTAACAGTTGTGGCAAATGCCACCATGGAACTGGAATGTGTGTTCTCACAAAACCCCTGCCTCTGCTAAGAAACAGAAAAGAGGCTGTTTGAATATTGTACACAGAATATTGTACACAATATTGTACACAGAATTCTTTGTTGGTATTGCTTAAGGAGGGCACGGAGGACAAAGGGTTAAGAGGGTATTGAAGTATGAGGTCAGAAACCCCGGTGGCTAACCCGGGTAGGCGTTTCCCTATCTCCACCCTCAACTCTGAGACTTCCAACCCCCAAAAAAGCAAGCCACATGGACCCAGGTTCGAACCCCAGCTGTGCCTGGAAGGTGGCAGTTCCTCTGCCCCCACCATCTGATACATGCCCAAGCTCACATCCACATGTAAAGCAGGTATTCACAGGTTGCTGATTTTTGCCAATCTCCATTGTCCATTTCTTTTCCTTCCTCCTCCTCAATTTCTATTTAACCCATGATACTGCTACAATAAAATGAGATTGGGATTTCTTATCATGGGATTATTTGCCATGGATGCTTTTTCCCGGATCTTTTCCCGTTACTGCGCTATAACACATGGGGAACCTTGTTTCCCCTAGGAATCCATGCTTCCAGAGCTGAACACACACAGAGCTATGACACTTCCTAGGGCTCTCAGGCCCACAGACATGCCTCCATGGGTGCCTTCGGGTCATCACTTGGAGCATTTCAGCTCCCTCCCTCCTCGCAGTCCCCTCCGTGCAGCAGATATGGAGCAGGCTCATGCCCCAGTGCAAGCTGGCCAGCAGTACACCTGGCCAGGGACAGCAGCCGGCCCAGCCCCCCCCCCCCAAGCGAAGGACCAGAAGCAGCCCTGGGAAAACTCCAGACAGACCCGTTCCTGTTCCTTTTTTTTTTTTAAATATATATTTATTG
>PVHP010002830.1:0-84760 GCA_004024765.1 Zapus hudsonius | reverse complement strand
AGAGAGAGAGAGAGAGAGAGAGAGAGAGAGAGAGAGAGAGAGAGAGAGAGAGAGAGAGAATCAACTCCAGACACATGCGCCCTCTTTTGCATCTGGCTGTATATGGGCACTGGGGAATCGAACTCTGGTCCTTCTGCATTGCAGGCAAATGCCTTAATCGCTAAGCCATCTCTTCAGCCCTAATTCTGTCAGTTTTCATTCTTGTGCCAGGAGGAGATAGGTGATTGATGCATGTCCTAGCGTGCGCCACCATGCCCGGCCAATGGCAACTTTTCTTAATGAAACATTTCTAAGTCTCTATTAGTCAGGGTTCAGTCCTATTTGTGTTTGTAGTTTATATGCTCAGTGGCTTTTTTTTTCTTTTTTTCGAGATAGGTTCTAATTTTAGTCCAGACTACCTCACTCTGTAGTCCCTGGCTGCCTTAAACTCAGCAATCCTCCTACCTCTACCTCCTGAGTGTGGGTTGCTCTTACTGTTTAACTTATTATTTCATGTATCTAGATTTTACTTTGTTTTTGGTGTGTGTATTCGTGTGTGTGACTAGGCACATGTGTGCTGTAGCATTCGTGTGGAAGTCAGAAGTTTGGGTGTTAGTCCTCGCCTTCCACCTGTTTAAGGCAGTCTTTCATTCACTGCTGTGTTAGCCAAGCTAGCTGCCAGTGAGCTGCTTCTAGGGAGGATTCTTTTGTATGTGTTTCTCTTTTGTTGTAGGTGCACTAGGATTACAGCTCATGCTGCAGCATCTGGCTTTTCATGGGTCCTGGGGATCTGAAGTTAGGTTCTTATGCTTGCATGGCAAACACTTTATCCACTGAGCCATCTCTCCAGACCTCAACAGTTTGTGCATGTGTACTTGTTGGGTATGAGACCAGGTGATAACTTTGGGTTTTGCTCCACAGGTGCCATCCACCTTTTTAAATTTTTTTTATTCATTTGCAAGCAGAGGGAGAGGAAGAGGAGAGAGGGAGAGGAGAGAGAGAGAGGCACGCCAGGGCCCCTAGCTGTTGCAAACGAACTCCAGATGTGTGCACCACGTTGTGTACCCACCTTTACGCCGGTACTAGGGAATCAAACCAGTGTCGTCAGGCTTTACAGGCAAGCACCTTAACCACTGAGAAATCTCTCCAGTCCGTCTTTTTTTCTATTGAAATGGTCTCTTCGTGACTTGTAACTTTATCATGTAGGCTAGGCTAGGCTAGAATGGCTGCTTTATGTGTATCCACTTATCTCTGCCTTTCCCTGTGTTGGGGTGACTCTTTCCTCTTGTCTTCTCTCTCCCCTCCCTCTTCCTCTCCCTTTCTTTCCCTTCTTTTTCTTTTTTCCCGGAGGTAGGGTTTCACTCTAGTCCAGGCTGACCTGGAACTCACTGCAGTCCCAGGCTGGCCTCGAACTCACATTGATTTTCCTTCCTTTCATTCCTGATTGAGTGCTGGAATTAAAGATATACACCACCATGCCCAGCCAGGGAGTTACTCTTTTTTTTTTTTTTTTATTACATGAGTTAGGTAAGCCCTTTACTCCCCAGCCCTGTTTTGATATTCTTTCTTAATTGGTACATTGTGGTTCAGATGTGGAGGAGATAGGCATATTCAGGGACTCTCAAAATAATTAGATTGGGAATTGGGAACTGATAAAATATTATTCAAATCATGGCCCAAACCACTGTGTAATTGGATGCAGCCCTGTCATAATAAAATCTTAATTTGACACAACCTTAATTTGTGTTTTAGAAACGGACACCCTTCTGTAGACTTTTTGTTTTGTTTTGTTTTGTTTTATGATTAGAATAGGGAATTTCTGATAGTGAAATTTTATCTTTTTAAATTTTTTTTGTTTTTGTTTTTTTGAGGTAGGGTCTCACTGTAACTCAGGCTGACCTGGTACTTACTGTTGTCTCAGGGTGGCCTCGAACTCATGGTGATCCTCCTACCTCTGCCTCCTGAGTGTGCACCATCACACCTGGCTTATTAAAAAATTTTTTATTAGCGCGTGCGCGAGAGAGAGAGGGGGGGGGGAGAAAGAGGCAGACTGAATATTGGTGGGCCATGGCCTTCTCTTAATGCACATGAGCTCCAGATGCATGTGTTACTTTATGCATCTGGCTTTACGTGGGTACTGGGGTCTTTAGGCTTTGTAAGCAAGCACCTTTAACCTGAGCCATCTCTCCAGTCACAAATTTTCTTTTTCTTTTTCTTTTTTAATATTTTATTTATTCATTTTCAAGCAGAGAGAGAGAGAGAGAGAGAGAGAGAGAGAGAGAGAGAGAGAGCGCGAGAGCGAGCAAGAACAAGCACCAGGGCCACCACCTTGTGGGTCTGGCCCATGTGGGTCCTGGGGAATTGAACCCAGGGCCCCAGGCACTGGAGGCAAGTGCCTTAACCACCGAGCCATCTCTCCAGCCACAAATTTTCTTTTAAATTTAATTTAAAAAATATTTTTATTTATTTGAGAGAGAGGCGGGCAGAGAGGGAAAGAGAGAGTGAGTATAGATGCTCCAGATCCTCTTGCAATTGAACTCCAGATGCATGGGCCATTTTGTGCATCTCTCTCTATGTGGGTACTGGGGAATTGAACCCAAGCCATCAGGCTTTTAAGTAACTGACTTTAATGGTTGGACCTTCTCTACAGCCCTGTTTTTGTTTTAATTAATTAATTAATTATTATTATTATTTTTTTGTTTATCAAGGTAGGGTCTCCCTTCTAGTCCAGGCTGACCTGGAATTCACTATGTAGTCTCAGGGTGCCTTGAACCCACAGCAATCCTCCTACCTCTGCCTCCCGAATGCTGGGATTAAAGGTGTGCGCCACCACACCCGTTTTTTTTTTTTTATTTTTATTTTTTGGTTTAAAATTTTTTTAATTTAGCTGGGCGTGGTGCACAACACACCTTTAATCCCAGCACTTGGGAGGCAGAGGTAGGAGGATTACCATGAGTTTGAGGCCAGCCTGAGACCACAATTCCAGGTCAGCCTGGGCTAGAGCCAGATCCTACCTTGAAAAATAAAAACAAAACTATTTATTTGAGAAAATGAATGGGACAAATAGAAGGGGCACACCAGAGCCCCCAGCCACTGCAGATGAATTGCAGACACATGGGCCATCTTGTGCATCTGGCTTTACTGCATCTGGCTTTATGTGGGTACTGGGGAATCAAACTCAGGTCCTTCTGCTTTGCAGGCAAGTGCCTTTACTGATGAGCCATCTTTCCAGCGCGTTTTTGTTTTTTTGCGACAAGGTCTTACCATGTATTTGAACTTGTGGAGATTCTCTGGCCTCTGCCTCCTGAAATTGGCATTACAACTGTGCACCATCATGCCCAGCTAGAACTTTTTTTTTTTTTTAAACAAACGTCTCTGTGGGGCGTGGTGGCGCACGCCTTTAATCCCAGCACTTGGGAGGCAGAGGTAGGAGGATTGCCGTGAGTTCAAGGCCACCCTGAGACTGCATAGTGAATTCCAGGTCAGCCTGTACTAGAGTGAGACCCTACCTCGAAAAACCAAAAAAACAAAACAAAAAAAACCAAACCTCTCACTATGTAACCTAGCCTGTCTTGGAAGTTGCTATGTAGCACAGTCTGGCCTCAAGCTCATCTTCCTCCTACCTTAACTACCCTTGTATTAATGAAATGTATGCACCACCATGCTTAGCTTTAAAACTCCACCATCAGTGGTCTAGTGATTGTCTAGCATGCCCAAGCCCTGGGTTTGATCCTTAGACCACAAAGAATACTGAAATAGACTTCTTACAAAATACTGGGGACTGCTGCTTGGGTAGACCATTAACTGAATGTATTAAAAATATAAAAAAAATTAGCATATTAAAAATTTCATCTTGGGGTTGGAGAGATGGCTCAGCGGTTAAAGCACTTGCCTCCAGTGCCTAAGGCCCCGGGTTCAATTCCCCAATACCCACATAAGACACACAAGGTGGCAGCCCTGGTGTGCTCGCTCGCTCTGCTCTCTCTCTTTCTCTCTATCTCTGCTTGAAAATGAATAAATAAAATATTTTAAAAAATTTTCATCTTTAGGCTGGAGAAATGGCTCAGCTGTTAAGGTGCTTGCTTGCAAAACTTAATAACCTAGGTTTGATTCCCCAGTACCCATGTAAAGCCAGATGCACTAAGTGGCGCATGTATCTTTGTTTGCAGAGTCTGGAGGCCTGGGTGGGCCCATTTTATCTGTATCTCTTCTATCTCTGTGCTTGCAAGTAAATTAAGAAAAAAAATATATTTTTGGTTTTTCGAGGTAGGGTCTCCCTCTAGCCCAGGCTGACCTGGAATTCACTCTGTAGTCTCAGGCTGGCCTCAAACTCACTCCTACCTCTGCCTCTCGAGTGCTGGGATTAAAGGCATGTGCCACCATGCCCGTCTAATAAAAATATTTTTTAAAATTTCACCTTTATTGGTTTTGAATAGGCATGTCATTGGTTCTGTTTGTATGTCTTTAAATTTTCTTTTTTTTTTTTTTGGTTTTTCGAGGTAGGGTCTCACTCTAGTCCAGGCTGACCTGGAATTCACTCTGTAGTCTCAGGGTTGCCTCGAACTCATGGCGATCCTCCTACCTCTGCCTCCCGAGTGCTGGGATTAAAGGTGTGTGCCACCACGCCCAGCTTAAAATTTCTTTTTAATCCAACAAATATTTGTGTCTTGAGAGCTTGTTTGTAGGCTCTAGTAGGGCAGCGCAGCTACTGGTATACCCTTGACCAAAGACCAGTACTCCTTTATTTGGGGAAGGTAGTCCTCTTCCCTCTGAAGCATGCAGCTTCAGGAGGGATGTATATGTAGTAGTAAGCCAGATCAGCCAAATCAACCTGGTGATTAATGGGTGACAGATGTAGCCAGATGTTATAGCCAGATCACCCTCACATCCAATATTTGCTTTATGTGCTGAGTGCTGGGTTAGCTCGAGTGTTAAGGGAAAGTTACACTCTTATAGCTTCATGGAGGCTTGTAGCTTAGGGAGAGACATTCAGATAATCAATGAGTAAATTTTAAAATGTATAGTCTTCTTGGGAAAGATAGAGACTTTAAATTTTTATTTTTAATTAGAAATGTTGTTGTATGGACAAATTTTGTGTTGGTTCCATTCCTCTCCTCCCTGCTCTCATTCCACTGAGGACCCTCCTCAGTGGGGTTTCTGGTATTCACCATGGGGTTATGGGTTATGAGTTATGAGAGCAGCAGAAGGTCCCAGGGTAGCAGGTGGAGGTTGCCTCTGGGTACTCCTTTCCACCTTTAGCTCTTATAATCTTTCTGCCCCCTCTTCAGTGTTTCCTGAGTCTTAGCAGGTGTGTTAACAAGTCTACTTTAGTGTTGAGTTCTCAGCAACTTCTGGATTTCTGCTTGGATATGTTTTGTGTGTCCTTAGTGTCTGATCACCATCTCCCTGGCACAGGTTGTCAGGCTGGCTGTGAGAGCAGCATTCTTGCTTAACTGGACATTTCCTCTGTGGTTTCACCTGGAGCCTGGCTGATGTGCAAGAGGTGGCTCATCTCAGCTGTCTTTTCTTGTTATGTTGATGGATTTTGGTTCTCCCTGGTTTTCACCACCTTTGCCTGGTGTCTAGGGTAGGGATTTGCTTCGGATCCCTCCTTTGGGCTATAGCAGAGGCTGGAACTTGGGAATGAAACCCGTCCAGGGGACTCTCATGGAGGCTAGTGCTAGGTCTCTGTTGCTCTCTACATGCAGCCGTCTTCTATATTTTTATTTTCTTTTTTTTGTGTATAAGACTCACTTTCCAGTTAGATTAATCTGCTGATACTGTTTGAGGTAAGGCTGGGTTGGGCTGGTGGGAACCCTTCCCAAGCAGGGTCTTGGATGCATGGCTGCAGCTCTCACCTACCAGATACCAGGTTTAAAATTTTTGTTTTTGTTTTTGTTTTGTTTTTTGAGGTAGCCCAGGCTGACCTGGAATTCACTATGTAGTCTCAGGTTTTAAATTTCTATTTATGTATTTATTTGCATATGTGTATATCTATGTTTATATGTGGGTGGGTGGGCCAAGGCCTCTTGCTGCAAATTAATACCAGATGCTTGTGCCAATTTTTGTGTCTAGCTTACATGGGTGACTTGGGAATTGAACTCCAGGCTAGGCCAGTAGGCTTTGCAAACAAGTGCCATTAACCATTGAGCCATCTCCCAGCCCACCCCATGCTATTTATTTATTTATTTGATGAGGCAGGGTCTCATTCTAGCCCAGGCAGGCTGACCTGGAATTCACTATGTAGTCTCAGGGTGGCCTCAAACTCAACCTTAGTGCTGGGATTAAAGCCATGGGCCACCATGCCTGGCTGCTTTTAAGTGTATGTATGTGTATGTGTGTTTATGCATGAGTATTTGTGGGTATGTAGCTACACGTGTGTGCGTGTTTGTGGAGGCCAGAAGACAATTTCAAGTGTTATTCTTAGGAGCAACACCAACCTTCTTTGAAACAAGGTCTCTGATTGGACTGGAGCTCCCCTGTTAACTTTCATAGCTGGCCATGTGCCCCAGGAATCCTCCTGTTTACAGTTCCCTGGTGCTGGGACCATAGGCACATGCCTGATATTTTATGTGGACACTGAGGGTCAAATTTGACTCAGGTCCTCATGTTTACTAGGCAAGCACATCTCCCCAGGCTGTGCTTATTTAATTTCTGTGAGTAGATTAATTTTGTCTTTCCTGGTATTTCATGTAAATAGGATTATTTTGCCTGGTGTAATGTCTGTGATTCATCCATAGTGTTGCATGTATCAGCAGCTTTTTTTTTTTTTTTTTTTTTTTTTTTTTTGGTTTTTCGAGGTAGGGTCTCGCTCTAGCCCAGGCTGACCTGGAATTCACTCTGTAGTCTCAGGGTGGCCTTGAACTCACGGCGATCCTCCTACCTCTGCCTCCCAAGTGCTGGGATTAAAGGCGTGCGCCACCACGCCCGGCTTAGCAGCTTTTCTTTTCTGGAACAAGTATGTCCCTTTGTAGTCCAGTCCAGCCTCAGAGTTGAGGTTCTTGTGCTTCAGCCTCCTCAGTGTTGGGGTGTAGGCTCGAGTGACCATGGCCATCCCCCTGAAATGCTTTTGGTTACACTTCTTTTTTTCTAGCTAAACCATATGTGATTTAATATAATTTAACTTTTAAAAAATAAGAGATTACGTACAGTAAATAGGAACACAAATCTGAAATGAACAGCTTTGATCTCATTTTACTTAATGTATGCTTCTGTAATCTCTCCTTACATCAAGATAATGAACATTTCCAGTCCTCTAGCAGGTCATTTCTTCTTTGTAGTCACCACTCCCTGCTTCCCTGGGAGAGTGCTTTTCTGATATTTGTGACTATTGGTTATTTAACTTCTTTTTGGCTGGCTGCTCCTGCTGAACAAAAGGTGTCTGAGATATCTAGTTATTATTGTGCCAGGTTTTTGTTATTACATTGAGTAGTATTTTATATGAATTTACCTCAGAATATTCTGTTGATGGGCATTTCCAATGGCAGACATAATGATCAAATGTCAGATTTTAGAATTAGGTGCAAAACTCAATTTTTTAAAATAACTCTTTAAAATATTTTTATTTATTTATTAGAGAGAGAGAGAGAGAGAGAGAGAGAGAGAGAGAGAGAGAGAGAGAGAGAGAGAAAGAGAATGAGAATATGAATGGGCACATCAGGGCCTCCAGCCACTGCAAATGAACTCCAGACACATGCGCCCTCTTGTGCATCTGGCTTTATATGGGCACTGGGGAATCGAACTCTGGTCCTTCTGCATTGCAGGCAAATGCCTTAACCGCTAAGCCATCTCTTCAGCCCTTTTTTTTGGTTTTTCGAGGTAGGGTCTCGCTCTAGTCCAGGCTGACCTGGAATTCACTATGTATTCTCAGGGTGGCCTTGAACTCATGGCACTCTTCCTACCTCTGTCTCCCGAGTGCTGGGATTAAAGGCGTGCACCACCAACCCTGGCAAAACTCAATTTTTTGTTTTGGTGAAACTAGAAATCTGTTTGTAGATGTAGATTATGAAATATATGAGATAGGTTTGCATTTAGGTGTACTAGAAGTTGAGTGGGGTGATGCAAACCTATAATCCCACTATTGTAGAGGCGGAAGCAGGAGGATTGAGGCCAGTTTTAGCTGTATATACTGAGACCTGTCTCTAAAAAACAACAGAAAAATGGCTTATTTTATTTTTTTCAAGACTGGGTCTCACTCCAGCCCAGGCTGATCTGGAACTCAATCTGTAGCTTCAGTCTGGCCCAAACTCATGAGTGTGTGCCACCATATACAGCTAGTTAATTTTTAAGAGCATTACTAAACTTAATTTGCTTAAACCTAAATTGCACTAATGGAGTTAGTCATTGTGTACCATCTCAATGCAGATCTTGTTATGGTAAAAGTAGCTGCCTTTGGAGTGGAGTGGGGACAGGACTGTTCATTTGTTTAGTCTATCTGAAAAGGACTGTATACAGGGGTCTTTTTTCAGCTTTGGGACAATAGGTAGAGAATGAGGACAAATTCTTTGTTTTGTTTTGCACATATGTTGTGTGATGTGTATGTGTCCCAGGGTCTCCTGCCCCTTCAAGGGAGCACCAGATGCTTGCGTCACCCTTTTGCATCTGGCATTATGTGTGTGGCTGTGGAATTGAACCCAGGTGGGCAGGGTTTGTAAGCAAGCACCTTTAACTGCTGAGCCATCGCTTGTGTGTATGCTCATTCTGTTTATTGTATAGAATCTGTGTCTTGGTTGGACCGCACCTGAGGTTTTGCCATAGTATTTTTCTGTGTAAAGTTTTGCATACCTAGGAAATAGAGATTTGCAGTAACAGATTTTTTTTTTTTTTTTGGTTTTTCTAGGTAGGGTCTTCCTCTAGTCCAGGCTGACCTGGAATTCACTATGTAGTCTCAGGGTGGCCTTGAACTCACGGCAATCCTACCTCTGCCTCCCCAGTGCTGGGATTAAAGGCATGTGCCACCACGCCCGGCTAGATGGTCTTTAAATTTTATTTTATTGCCAGCTGTGGTGGTTCATGTTTTTTTTTTTTTTTTTGGTTTTTTGAGAGGTAGGGTCTCGCTCTAGTCCAAGCTGACCTGGAATTCACTCTGTAGTCTCAGGGTGGCCTTGAACTCATGGCGATCCTCCTACCTCTGCCTCCCCAGTGCTGGGATTAAAGGCATGCGCCACCACGCCCGGCGGTTCATGTCTTTTAATACCAGAGGAGGATGTCTGTGACTTTGAAGCCAGCCTGGGACTACAGAGTTGAGTTCCAGGTCAGCATTGACTAGAGAGCAAGACCCTACCCCGAAAAAAACTAAATAACAAAAAAAAGTTTTTTAAAAAAATTTATTTATTTGCAAGGGGAGAGGGAGCTGAGGAAGGGAGGGAGGGAGGGAGAGAGAGAGAGAGAGAATGAATGGGTATTTTAGGGCTACTGCTAACAAACTCCAGATACATGCCCCACTTTGTATATCTGGCTTTACATCTGGAGATTCAAGCCCTGACTGTCATTTTGTTTTTTTCGAGGTAGGGTCATACTCTAGTCCAGGCTGACCTGGAATTCACTCTGTAGTCTCAGGGTGGCCTTGAACTCACGGCAATCCTCCTCCTACCTCTGCCTTTCAAGTGCTGTGCGCCACCACGCCCAGTTTGCAGATGGTTTTTATAAGAAAGGATCATGGGGTTTTCAAAGGAGTGAAGGGTTGTTAATGGAGTAGTAGTAAAAGCTGGTTACTGGCTGGAGAGATGGCTCAGCGGTTAAGGCACTTGCCTCCAGTGCCTAAGGCCCCTGGTTCAATTCTCCAGGACCTACATAAGCCAGACCCACAAGGTGGTGGCCCTGGTGCGCTCGCTCGCTCTCTCTCTCTCTCTCTCTCTCTCTCTCTCTCTCTCTCTCTCTCTCTGCTTGAAAATGAATAAATAAAATATTTAAAAAAAAAAGCTGGTTACTTATCAAAACTTCTGGGAAGCAGGGTAGGGAAACATTTTCAAAGTTGAATGAGACACTGTGCCAGATCCTCCCTCCCTCCCAGGTAGGGTCTCACTCTAGCCCAGGCTGACCTGGAATTCACTCTATATTCCCAGGCTGGCCTTGAAATCACAGTGATCCTACCTCTGCCTCTTGAGTGCTGGGACTCATGTGTGTCACCATGCCTGGCCTTTCTTCTATTTTGATGTCATTTTTTTCCTCCTGTAGGTTGTGTAAGATTTTGAATCTGTACCTACTTTTGTTTCTTGCTGTGTTCCTCTTCAAGATGGGACTTGGCATGTAGCTCTGCATTTCCTCTCATTGATGGTGATTTGCTGGAGCCTAGTTGTCTGGGTCCTTGGTGTTGTCTCAGGGCATACCAAGAATGAGAGGCCAGAGTATATTTTGTTTTTGTTTTAAACCAACAATAAGAAAAACCCAGGTAGATTTTTTCTTCTTTGAAATGCAAGCCCCCTCACCCATAAGGGCAATAGGTGTGGTCCCAAACGAGCTGGATTGCTAAAGATGAAGAATCCAGGAAAAGTATAGAAAAATACAAAGTATTTATACTGGGAGTCAGATAAAACAATTGATAAGTTTAGCTCAGACTCCTTTAGAAGTTGACAGTAGGGCAGATTACATAGCATCCATTAAAAGTATTTAAAAAACATTTTTGGGTGCCGGGTACGGCCACGGACTAGAGCGAGACCCTACCTGGAAAAACAAAACAAATATATATATATATATATATATATATATATATATATATATATATATATATATATATATATATTTGGGGGGGTTGGAGAGATGGCTCACCTGTTGAAGCACTTGCCTGCAAAGCCTAACTAACCCAGTTCAATTCCCTATACCCATGTAAAACCAGATGTGCAAATAGCACATGCATCTGCATATGGAGTTCATTTACAGTGGCAAGAGGCTTGGTGTTAAAGTGTGATCATTCTCTCTCTCTCTCCCTCCTGGCAAATAAATAAAAAAATATTTCAATAGAAAGTATGTGCATGTGTGAACAAGAGAGAAAGCAAGCATGGGCATGCCAGGGTCTCCTGCCACTGTAAACGAGCTCCAGATGCATGTGCCACTTTGTACCTGTGCTCCTTTGTGAGCATGGCTTTTTGATGAATCCAACTTGGGTTGTTGGACTTTACAAGCAAGCACCTTTAACCGTTGAATCAGCTCTCTAGCCCTATTACAGCCTTTATCTCATATACATTCTACTGAGGTGACTTCAGAGTCCATGTATATGATCCATCTGGTCCTCCCAGGCTCCTGCTTCCTTGACTTTCACTTCCATCTTAAATTCTCTAGCACTTTTATTTTTATTATATCTGCTTTTTTTTTTTTTCCCCCCGAGGTAGCATCTCGCTCTAGCCCAGGCTGATCTGGAATTCACTCTGTAGTCTCAGGGTGGCCTTGAACTCATGGTGATCCTCCTACCTCTGCCTCCCGAGTGCTGGGATTAAAGGCGTGCGCCACCACGCCCGGCTTATATCTGCTTTTAAAAAGATATTTTATTTGCAAGGAGAGAGAGAATGAGAATGAATATATGGGTGTACCAGGGCCTCTAGTCACTGCAGATAAACTTCAGATGCATGTCACCACTGGGTACTGGGGAATTGAGCCCCACTGTGCAATCTCTCCAGCCCCTATATCTGCTTTTTAAATTTTTTTTTATTTTTTCCCCCCTCAAGGTAGGGTCTCGCTCTATCTCAGGCTAACCTGGAATTCACTGTGTAGTCTCAAGGCTGGCCTCAGAATTTACAGTGATCCTCCTACCTTTGCCTCCCGTGTGCTGGGATTAAAGGAGTGCACCACCATGCCTGGCAATATCTGCTTTTCAACATTAGCAAAATCTCAGATTTGTTCTTTTTTTTTTTTGGTTTTTAGAGGTAGGGTTTCACTCTAGCCCAGGCTGACCTGGAATTCACTATGTAGTCTCAGGGTGGCCTTGAACTCACAGCAATCCTCCTACCTCTGCCTCCCAAGTGCTGGGATTAAAGGTGTGCACCACCACGCCCTGTTTGTTCTTTTTTGAGTTTACTTCCCATGGTGCCCAAGTCACACTTTGCCTGTACCTTCCACCTTGCCGTTGTATTTTTTTCCATTTTCTGTACTGACAATGGGTCCTAGTTCTCTCAGCCCTGTAACTAGGTTGCTAAGTTGGAGGGAAAAAGCCTCTGTGAACATAGGTCCCCTGGTCTGTCTTGTTTGGGCCTTCAGAACTGTAGCTGAATTCAGTGAAATCTCCTGGATGGGATCCTGGAATAAAAGTACATGTTGGAAAAACCAGTGAAATCCGAATAAACTCCAGGGTTTAGTTAATAGTGATATACAAATGTTGGTCTCTTTGTTTTGGTTAGCAATGTAAATTGTTTACAAGAGGGGGAACTGAGAGAACTTTCCATGTTTTCTTTGTTACCTCCATGTAAATTTTCATTAGTCCTAAGTAAGATATATTTTTAAAAAGCAAATTAAGGGAAAAAAAATGAGGGCTGGAGAGATGGCTCAGCGGATAAGGCACTTGCCTCTGGTGCCTAAGGCCCTGGGTTCAATTCCCCCAGGACCCACATAAGCCAGACCCACAAGGTGGTGGCCCTGGTGTGTGTCTCTCTCTCTCTCTCTCTCTCTCTCTCTCTCTCTCTCTCTCTCTCTCTCTCTCTCTCCTTGAAAAATAAATAAAATAAAATATTTAAAAAAAAAATGAAACAAAGCCCCCCTCCCCATATTTGGGATTGTAGATCACAGTTGCTGTTTCTTCATTTTTCTCAAGCCTTAATCTATTGGCCTACTTGGAGAAAATTGAGGCCATCATTGTGAATTCCTTCAATTATGACATCCCCCTCCCCCCCAAAAAATAACCTTGAAAGCATGTTGTCATTTGGATATGCTCTTCTCACAAGTGGATGGGAGTTAAGGTTCCTCCTCTATTTGTTCTCTGAAACCCCCAACCTGCCTGCCTTATCAGGCTTCCTCCATGATTGTCTCTACCTTTTGACTGCTCTGGGACTTTCCTAGTGGGATGGTTCATCTTCAATAAATTTCCTTTCTACTACACTCCATTCCTTTGACACCTTCTAAGATTCTTTTTTTAAATTTAAAAATTAAAAAAAAATTATTTGGGTGGAATGAGAGAGAGAGGAGACAATGAATGAGAATGAATATGTGAACGATATGCTGAGGCCTCAAGGTTTCTCGCTCTATTTTCTGTCAGTGTCAGCATGCTGGCCTTAGAGAAGCCCACCATGATTTCCAGTTCTTTATGTGGGGGTCTGGGTACTCCAGCTTGAGTGGTGAGCACTTGATCCACTGAGCCATCTCCTCTGTCCCCTCCCATCTAGGATTTTTGCGTTAGGTACATTCATGGGTCTCCTTTTCTTACCCAGTCATTTACACAGCTGCAGTCTGGCTTTGTCCCACCAGTCTTTTTTGCATTTTTTTTTTTCTTTTCCCCAAGTAGGGTACTCACTCTAGCCAAGGCTGACCTGGAACTCATTCTGTAGTTCCATGCTTGCCTTGAACTCACAGCAATCCTCAGTGAGTGCTGGGATGTGATTCCATTGTTGAAGCTAATGAAGATATTTTACCCTTTCTAGGCTGGCCTGAAACTAATGATTCCTTCTGCCTTAGCCTCCTGAGTTGCAGTTACGGTTGTATACCGCCAAGCATACTGGGGAATAGATTGGTGTATTCCCTCCAACAGTCCCTCTCATTACAGAAGAATGATTACACTCTTCCATGGGGGGGGGTGTGTGCATTTAAGAACATATGAACATGTGCATTTTAAAAAAATCCTTTTTCATTGTTTGAAAATATTCTTAATGTTTAATATTTTCAAATTTAAAAAATGATAGTTTGGTCTTCTATTTAAAAAATTACTCTTAAGCTGAGCGTGGTAGTACAGGTCTTTAAATCCAGCATTTGGGAGGCAGAGGTAGGAGGATCTCTATGAGTTCAAGGCCAGCCTGAGACTACATAGTGAATTCCAGGTCAGCCTGGGCTAGAGTGAAACCCTACCTCGAAAAACAAAAAACAAAAAAAACAAAAAATTGTAAATAGATTAATCTTTATTTAGCAGACTTAAAATGATACACATATATTAAGGGTTAAATTTGATATATTAATATAACACACAGCATTTAGTTAAGTAAAGTTCAATGTAAATTGTCAGTTAGATTAGCTCAAAAATCCATGGGATGGAGAGATGGCTTAGTGGGTAAAGCACGTGTCACATAATCATGAGTACCTGAGTTTGGATCCTTAGCACCATGTAAAAGCTGGATATGGTAGTCTGTTATCCCATTCCTCCTACAGAGAGGTAGGAGGCAGAGAGGGGAGAATCTCCCTAGAAGCTGTGGGCCAGCCACCATTTGGATGTAACAGTCAACGAGACTTTCTACCTCAAACATGGAAGCCCCCCCTTCTCAAGTGCTGCTGTGTGCAGCCTCTGTCCCTTTTTGATATCTGCTTAGGGATAGCCTCTGTTAAGTCCCAGTTGTGACTCCCTGGATTTACTTCCAGATTTATGCCTCCCTGTCCTGATGTTGCTCTAGAGTTGGGGTCTGTTAGGCATCTTCTCAGGTACTTTACATTGATTTTGTTCAAAACTGTGCTCAGGGTTCTCCTTCTTGAATTTGTTTCTATTTTCTGTTGCTTTTGTTTCTATTTTCTGTTGCTTTTAAGTTTTGTAATAAAGATTTGAGAAGGCACTGGTCCTCAGTATTGAATCCGGTTCTGTTTTAGCACCTTCTATTCTAGATTTTTTGTTTTCGAGGAAATGCTGTTTCTACTTTGGGAAATATTTATGGAGAAGGTAGTTTGAATGGGTTCTTGGTTTTGCAGAGAACATTTTGAGGGAGAGAGGACTGGTATGAGCAGGGAACTGCATGAGCAGTACCAACAACAAAGTTAAATGCACTTGGCTTTGAATTAAGATGTAAAATAATAGATTGAGTCAGGTTGATGGGAACCTGAAATGCTGGGAGTCTCCATCCGAAGTAGGAAGTATTTTTTGTTTATTTTTTTCATGACTAGGTCTCATTCCAGCCCAGGCTGACCTGAAACTCACTTTATATCCCCAAGCTGGCCTTGACCTCATGGCAATCCTCCTACCTCAGTCTCCTGAGGTGCTGAGTGCTCTCACCTGGCAAGTAGTATGTTTTTAAAGAGAAAGGAAAGCTGCAGGTAGAATGCTGCTCTAGGGAAATTGATCTTGAAGCTGAGTTGTGGAAGCAAATAGAAAGTTTTTGGGAGGGCAGGGTAGGGTCTGGCTATATTGCACACTGTCTTGGCCTCAAACACTTGAGCCTCTTGCCTTGGCCTCCTTAGTGCTGGGGAAGGGGAAAGGGAGAGAACAGAGAAAGCAGAGAAATCATACTGCCCAGTAAATAGGCATAGAGTTTTCTTATTTAAATTTTTTTAAAAGAGCCCCTGGGCTGGAGAAATGGCTCAACCATTAAAGGCACTTGCTTGCAAAGCCTTGACAGCCTGAGTCCCCAGCACCCACATACTTGCACAAAGTAGTGCATGCTTTTGGAGTTTGTTTGCAGTGTAATCTCTCTTTCTCTTTCTCTTTCTCTTTCTCTTTCTCTTTCTCTTTCTCTTTCTCTTTCTCTTTCTCTTTCTCTTTCTCTTTCTCTTTCTCTTTCTCTTTCTCTTTCTCTTTCTCTTTCTCTTTCTCTTTCTCTTTCTCTTTCTCTTTCTCTTTCTCTCTCTCCCCCTTTTTCTCTCTCGTTTTTGCTTTTCTCTTTTCTTCTCTTGCTCTCCCTCCTGTGTTTGCAAATAAGTAAACAAATAAACAAAATATTTAATAAAAATGTCCCCTTAAGCTGGGCACGGCAGCTCATGCCTTTAAACACTCAGAAGGCTGAAGTAGTATTACTGTGAGTTTGAAGCCAGCCTCATTTACACAGTGAGTTCCAGGTCATCCTGGGCTAGAGCGAAACCCTTTAATCCAATAAGTCTTTAAAATATGTATTTATGCTCAAGCACAGGGGAGGGAGAAAGAAGAGGGGTGGGCAAACCAGGGCATCTCATCACTGCAAATGAACTCCAGATGCAGGTCCCACTGTACATTTGGCTTTATGTGGGTACTGGGGAATTGAACCCAGACCATCAGAGTTTATAAGCAAGCACCTTTAACTGCTGAGCCATCTCTCCAGCCTCCAATAAGTCTTAATAGTTTTTTTATGTTTTTTGTTGTTTTGTTTTTCGAGGTAGGGTCTCACTCTAGGCCAGGCTGACCTGGAATTCACTATGTAGTTTCAGGGTGGCCTCAAAGTCATAGGGATCTTCCTACCTCTGCCTCCCAAGTGCTGGGATTAAAGGCATGCACCACCACGCCCAGCTTTAATAGGTTTTAATTATACAGCATATAATTTTGGTACACATGTTAAAAGTCTCTCACGTATGCCATCAAAGCATTGATGAGGAAACAGTTCCATTATGACTTTTTAAATTTTTATCAATTGAACATGTGTGAGTAACTGTGTGTGTGTCTGCATGACATGTTAGAGAGCCTTTTGCTGTTGCAAACGCCTGATGTGCCATTTTTTTTTATTGTCCATAATGAGTTACATTATTTAATGGGCAAACAATGAGTTGTTATCCCCAGTTCCCTAGTGTCCCTCTTCTCCATCCCCTGTGTCATTTTTTTGAGTCAGAGAAATAAAAAATGTAAAAGAAGGTTTGACTGTAAGTTCAGTGGTAGGATGCTCAGGGCCCTGGGTTCTAACCCTAGCATCACAAGGTGATGGGGGAGCTATTGTATGGGAATAATAGAAATTTAAATGTAAAAGTAGTTTACTATTTCTTCACTCCCCACTTCCCTAAGTTTAAAGGAGAACCTCAGCTCCCTGTATAGTCTGCTTCTAACTGGCTCACTGGATCTTATGCCATCCCTCTTTCCCCAATGAATAGAAGATGATGAGTTGGAAAGGAAGGGTGGATTTACTCATTTCTCTTTGCCTGCTGTATTGCTATAAATCGGAATTTAAAATCTCATTTTTGGCTTGGTGGATGGCACAGGATTTAAAGGTGCTTGCTTACAAAGCCTGTTAGCTCTGGTTCAATTCCCTAGCTACCCGTATATCATGGTTTGATCCAGGTTTCCCCCACAAACAAACAAATGTGTTTTGAATAATTGATCCTCAGCTGATGGCAGTTTGGGTTTTACAACCTCGCTGGAGCTCTGTTGTTGGGGGTGGGCTTATGAGGTTATAAGCCAGTTTCCCCTTGCCAGTGTTTGGCACACCTTCCTGCCGCTGTTTGCAGTGCTGTGGCGGAGGTGATGTCCACCCCTCTGCTCATGCCATCATTTTCCCTGCCAGGATGGAGTCTCCCCTGGAGTCCATAAGCCAAATAAACCCATACCTCCACAAGCCGCTTTTGTTTGGGTTCTTTCTGCACAGCAACTAGAAAGCTGATTGCAACACCATGTAAAGTCTGATGGGTGTTAGCACCAGCAAGAGATCCTGGTGTATTGTCCTTTCCACAATGTGCAAATAAATAAAAATGAAAAAAAATAAAATCATCCTTAATGGGTATGGTGGTGCACACTTTCATTCCCAGCACTTGGGAGGCAGAGGTAGGGTCACTGTTAGTTTGAGGCCAGTCTGGAACTACACAGTGAGCTCCAGCTCAGCCTGGGCTAACGTGAGACCTTACTTCAGAAAAAACAAACAAAACCAAAAAACCAAAAACAAAATGAACATAACCCCACCCTTGTGAAAGGAGTCTGAACCTCTAGAGCATATCACATAGCTATGCTTTCTAGCCTGAAATTTTACACTTAATCTTGTTTGTCTGACAGAGGTATCTTTCTCTTTAATAGGTTTCTCCACATTAAAAAAAAAATCTTTTTAAAACTACGAAGAATGGCAGCAGAAACGCAGACTCTCAACTTTGGGCCTGAATGGTGAGTTTTCTGTCTCACTCTGATATTGGATGACTAATAGAGTAGAAAGTATGTACCAGTATAAGGTGGTCTGTATACACTTGCATGTTTTTGAGACCTTGCTTTATGTGCCTAATTGGAAACTGTGTTTCACCCAGTAATGAATTGTATTTGGTAAAGGACTGTGTTCTCTTCCTTATTGCAATTTTCTTGAATTGGTTATGTGTTTGTAATGGAAATAAAACTCTTTTGTAGTCCCATTACCCTAGACAATTGTTTTTGCTTATGTCTTTGTATAGGGTGCATTACCACTTTATATGAGTATAATTATAATATTTTAGTATGTGTGCTTTTTGCTAAAATGTTTTGTGGGTTATTGATAATACTCATTTGATAGTTTTAATGGAAATATTTGATTATTGTTTTTTTGTTGATGGGCTAGACAGGTGGTCCAGAATTATACTGGTTATTAGCAGTAGCCCATCTAGGTTAAGTGAACATCTGCCATAATAACAATTAATTGGCCTTTGAGTCTCTTACAGATGTGTTTGGACCCCGAATATGGAATTCTCATGGGATTTTGAGATCCATCACATTGTAGTGTGACTTTTCCCCCCTCTTCTTCTTTTTCCCCAAAAGTTGGTGATTGAAGATCCTCTCTTCTGTGGCGTGAATATAGTTACTTTTTCAATTCATACTTGGAACAACCCTGTTGGTAATGTCTAAGGCAGTATCTAAAATAGATAAATTGAATTAGTATTTTAAACATTCTTGATTGTTCAAGTGATGATTTGATAAAAGTTCTGTAGTATCTTCCTATTTAAGAGCTTATTACCCTATCATGAGCATTTATTTGTATATGTAATACCTAGATTTTTTTTAACCTTTATAGTTAGTATTTGGAGACTGAGGAGATTTCATTATTTGAAGTTCTGAAAATGACAACAAGTATACTTTTGAGTTTATTTGGAAATGTTGACCTATATAGTGCTGCACCTGTTTCAGTTATTCTATATTTAAAGAAGAAATTCATTACCAATCTGTTTATAGCAAATCAGAAATTATTGATAGCCAGAAGAGAAAACTTAATCTTCCATTATTTCACCATCCTTGGAAACCACTGTAAATATCTTGGTGTATTTTTCCAGGTGGTTTTATGTATCTTATTTGTGTATATGTACTTTTGCTTTTACAAAATGAGATCGTACTGTACATTAAATTTTGTAGCCTTTTAAAAATAACTAAATCAAAAGCATCTTTCAATAAATATTTTTCTAATCTATTAAATGGTTGCAATGTATGGATGTACCATCATTTATTATTTAACTAGTTCTCCAGATGTAGCATATAAAGGCTATTCTCAACTTTTTGTTTCTATAAAAAATATTACAAAGTAACATTCTTATAGCTAAACATTCACACTTTATTAACTTGTTTATGTGGATTTAAATTTATATGGTTCACTTGTAAACCATTTTGTGTGCAATTCTGCCATTATTTTTACTACTCTTCTGTATTTATAAACCCTCATGTCTTTTTCTTTGTAAAATATGATTGAAATCAGCTGGGTGTGGTGTCACACACCTTTGGGAGGCTGAGGTGGGAAGATCACCCTGAATTTGCGGCCAACCTGGGCTACACAGTGATTTCAAAGTCAGTCTGGGCTAGAGTGAGACCCTACCTCTAACTAAACCAAACAACAAACAATAACAAAACCCATTATTAAAACCATTAAGTAATTTTAAGGAGTGTTCCCCCCCCTCAAAAGGCATCCTGCTGATAATAGGTCATGAAAAAGTAAAGCCGGGCATAGGCAGAGGTAGGAGGATTGACGTGAGTTCAAGGCCACCCTGAGATTACATAGTGAATTCCAGGTCAGCCTGGGCTAGAGTGAGACCCTACCTCGAAAAACAAACAAAAAAAGTAAAACCAGAAATTTAGCCAAAACAAGAAGCAAAAAGTAAAACTGGTGATAAGAATTTACTCACATTTAGCTTATTGCCTTACATCATGGGTTAGCACATGGTAGATAGCCTGTAGGACTATAAGTAAAGGTTTTTTAGATAAAGTTTTTGTTTTTGTTTTTGACGTGTAGGCTCTTTTCTCTCTACCCCGGGCTAACCTGGAACTCACTCTGTAGTTCCAGTCTGGCCTCAGACTCATAGCGATTCTCCTACCTCTGCCTCCTGAGTTCTGGGATTAAAAGTGTGCACCACCATGCCTACCAGTAAATAAGTTTCATTGGAAAACAGCCATATCCATTTGTGTCCATATTTGAATGTTTTTGTGTTACTATGTCAAGGCGGAAACAGATATCAGAGGCTATCTGATTCACAGAGCTTCAATATTTAGCCTTTTATAGAAAGCTTGCTTGCTTATAGGTTGTCAAACATTCAAATCATTTGCAGGTATCTCTCAGTCATTGGTCCATTATGTCAGCAAGTTTGTCTGATGATGCTTTGTTGTTGAACACTGATTAACTGAGTTAGCTTTAGCAGAGACCATCATTTAGCCCATCCTTAGCCAGTAAGCTTTATCTAGTTGTTACCTGTGTTACCCTGCAAGCACTGGCACCTAGGAACCTTCCTTGAGTTCTCTGATAAACTGGGATGTAGAGGTTGAAGTATGCCCTTTCTTACTTTGTACTGTCCATCAAAATTCTTTTCAGCAAAGGGAATTTATGAGGACCTTAAAAAAAACATTTAATCCTGAGCTAGAAAGCTACAGTATTATTAGAGATTGTTATTATATCCTTCTGCACCTAACATGTTCATGTTCATTATGAATCTTGAGGTCAGGAGCTATGCCCAGAGGACTTAAGAATCAAGGATTTGTGCCATTACATTGAGTCACTTTGTAACTCTGAACCATACAAAACATTTGGCGACATGCTTTTTTAATAAGGACATTTCATTCTTGTAAGGAATAATCTAAAACATGATGTTTAATAAGTGATGCATAAAATAAAGAACTTTTATATTTGGGGCAGTTCTGATGATGAAAGTACTAAAGTCTGTGGAGAAGTTTACATCTTGGGCTTGGACTAGTCAATAGAGTTAGTACACTGTATATATTATCTGTTTAGAATAAAATGTATTACAGAATCACCAGGACAGTTTAAAAGAATGTGGCAGATAATGGGGATATAAATAATTTCTGGGTATAAAACTATATTCACTTTTTAAATAGCTTCCTTCAAATGCTACACTTTAGACTTCTGACTTGACAATTCACTCCTTGTTCCTCTTCTCCCAATTCCTTCATTGGTCTGTATGAAAATGTGACATGTCAAATACTCTATATACTTACTTATTTATAATTCATCTGCCTCCTCCCATTAGACTGTGAGCTCCATCGAGGGCAGGCACTTGCTCTAGATTTTTGTATAGCTTGATTGTTGCTGTATCTCCAGTGCCTGGCTCTAGGTACTCAATAAATGTTGTGAAATGAACGAGTTAATTGTTGGAAAGTAAAGTTGTTCTCAGTGTTTTGCTGTTGTAAATGAGATGTACACACCCTGAATGGTATTGTTTGAATTCCCATCATTTTCCTTGGATTAATTCCTTTGAAGTGGAGTTATTAAATCAAGTTTTATAAAGTTTTCTGAGATTTGCACAGACTACCAGAAGTATTGTTAGAACTTAATTTCCAGCTTCTGTTGGTTTACTTCATTCTTAACAAAATACTTTTAGGCACTTTTTTTTTTTTTTGAGGTCACTATGTAGTCTCGTCTCAGGGTGGCCTCAACTCATGACAATTCCCAACACTTAAAAAAAAATTTCAGCTGGATGTGGTATATACCTTTAATCCCAGCACTTGGGAGGGATCTAGGTAGGACCTCCATGAGTTTTAGGTAAGCCTTAGTCTACATAGTGAATTCCAGGTCAGCCTGGGCTAGAGTGACACTCTACCTTGAAAAAGCAAAATTTATTAGAGAGAGAGAGAGAGAGAGAGAGAGAGAGAGAGAGAGAGAGAGAGAGAGAGAGAGAGAGAGAGAGAGAGAGAAAGACTATGGGTGTCTCATGGCCTCTTGCTGCTGCCAGATGCATGCACCAGTTTGTGCATCTGGCTTTTTATGGGTACCGGAAAACGAGTCAGGGCCATCAAGCTTTGTAAGCAAGTACTTTTTTAACTGCTGAGCCATCTCTTCAGCCCTTAGGTACTATCTTGATACGTTCTTTTGTGTTAAATTCCTTTAACTTAGGTCTTTTAGGTACTTTTTTTTTTTTTTTTAAAGGACATGGATTTCTTTTTTTTTTTAATTTTTTTTTTTTTTTTTTTTTTTTAATATTTTATTTATTCATTTTCAAGCAGAGAGATACAAAGAAGAGAGAGAGAGAGAGAGAGAGAGAGAGAGAGAGAGAGAGAGAGAGAGAGAGAGAGAGAGCGCATCAGGGCCACCACCTTGTGGGTCTGGCCCATGTGGGTCCTGGGGAATTGAACCCAGAGCCTTAGGCACTGGAGGCAAGTGCCTTAACCGCTGAGCCATCTCTCCAGCCCTACTTTTTATATTTATATTTGTGTGTGTGTGAGAGAAAGAGAGGTAGAGAGAGAGAATATGAATGAATATGAATAAGAACGGGTGTGTGTACCAGGGCCACTTGATGCTACAAATTAACTCCAGGCACACGTGCCACTTGTGCATCTGCTTTTATGTGGTACTGGGGACTGAAACCTGGGCTGGCAGGCTTTGCAAGCAAGTGCCTTTTAACTGCTGAACCATCTCTCCATCCCCAGATCTTTTCTTTTTCTTTTTTTTGGGGGTTTTTTGAGGTAGGGTCTTACTCTAGCCCAGGCTGACCTGGAATTCACTATGTAGTCTCAGGGTGGCCTTGAACTCATGGTGATCCTCCTACCTCTGCCTCCCGAGTGCTGGGATTAAAGGCGGGAGCCACCACCTCTCTCGCTCCCTCCCTCCTTTCCTCTCTCCCCCCTTTTATACCAGGGCTTGAACCCAGGGCCTTGAGTATGCTAGGCAAACACTCTACCTCTGAGCCATTCCCCAGCCCAGAATATTGTTTTTAGTTCCTGTAACAGAATCTCTTATTCCAGAAGATAAGGAGGAAACAATAGTACAGAAGCAAATAAAGTCTAAATTATCCATATTTTATACGGTTTTTCGAGGTAGGGTCTCACTCTAGCCCAGGCTGACCTGGAATTCACTATGTAGTCTGAGGGTGGCCTTGAACTCACGGCGATCCTCCTACCTCTGCCTCCCGAGTGCTGGGTTTAAAGGCTTGCGCCACCACATCTGGCTTTATATATATATTTGAGGTAGGGTCTTTCTGTAGCTCAGGCTGACCTGGAATTCACTATGGAGTCTCAAGCTGGTCTAGAACTCACAGGGATCCTCCTACCTCTGCCTCCTAAGTGCCTAGCTCGTCCTATTCTTTATTCCTTCACAAATATATACTAAAAGATACTAAAGAAATCTTAAGGATTTAAAAATCTTAAGGACCAAAATCCACTCAGATAAGGATTTATCTTGGGAGAAATAATTGTAGACAGCTGCTTCTATGTCAGGAGCATAGGAAACTTACATGGTGTTTCTTTCCTATCTATATGCTTGCAAAGTGGTCCTCCTAGGTCTTTGGTTATAAAAGAGTGAGGCATATCTTCTTCTGCTTCTGTAGTACTTTGTGTATAAGTTTGTTAAAAAGTTACTGTTTTTTGGTTTGTATACGTTTGTTAAAACAGTTACCGTTTTTTGGTTTGTTCTCTCTTCTGTACATGTCTGTCTTAAGGAAAGAGCCAGTTCCACTCTTGCAGACTTCTCTCCATCTGGGCAAGCCCATTGTTGAGCTTAGTACCTCAGAGAGCGGCCCTCCATAGATGGTTGTTGAACAGGGCCCTCAGCCCTTATGGGATGAGTGGGTTAGGGACAGGAGAATGTAAACCTGAGATTGCTACTTTACTTACTATCCCTAATCTGCATGGGGAAAATGGGACTGCCCCTGTCTGGAGGATGGAACATGATACTTCTTCCAGTTTTCAAAAAGGTTCAGAGGTAGTGAACCTAAAGGGGCTGTAAATTAGATGTTATATAAGAATGTATTTTAAAAAAATACTTTATTTATTTGAGAGAGAGTGTGAGAGAGAAAGAGAGGCAGAGTGATAGAATGGATGCACCAGGGCCTCTAGCCACTGTAAACGAACTCCAGATACATGCACCACCTTTTGCATCTGGCTTTACATGGGTACTGGGGAACTGAACTCTGATCCTTCTGCTTTGCTTAGATGACTAAGCCCCAAGAGGGTATTTTTATTATTTTATTTATTTATTTATAAACACATACAGAGATGGACCTCTAGCCACAGCAAATGAACTCCAGATGCATGTGCCACTTCGTGCATCTGGCTTTACATAGGTACTGGGGAATTGACCTCGGGTTGTGAGGCTTTGCAGGCAAACACCTTAACTGCTGAGCTATATCTCTCCAGCCCTCAAGAGTGTATTATTTTTTTTTTCGAGGTAGGGTCTCACTCTAGCCCAGGCTGACCTGGAATTCACTATATAGTCTCAGGGTCGCCTTGAACTCATGGTGATCCCTCTTACCTCTGCTTCCCGGCTAAGAGTGTATTCTTAAATAAAAAAAAAATCATTCAAGAGAGGCAAGGAGAGAGAGAGAGAAAGAGAGAGAAAGAGAGAGAAAGTAAGAAAAAGAAAATAGATGATCCAAATAAGCTCCAGATACATGAACCACCCTGTGCACCTGGCTTTATGTGGTTAATGGGAAATTGAACCTAGGCCTTTACGCTTTTCAAGCAAATGCCTAAAGCACTGAGGTATTTCTCAAGCTCTCGGGAGTGTATTTTACAAGAGAAAATAAAGATTTATTCAAAAGATATTTTACTAAGTCTCTGCTGCACTCCAAATCTGGCTAGATAGAGCTCCTTCCCCCAGCAATTTCTGGCTTCCTGTGTATGTTATGTTTCTCTCTTGTTCTTCCCAGTTAACCTGTTAACTTTTCTTCTCCTTAGCATCTCTCCTATTTCCATTGCTGAAAAAGGTTGGGAAAAATATTCCTGATCGCATAGAAGACATGTTTTAAAGACTAGGAGGCAAGAAACAGTATTTTAGAGAGGGACTTCAAGATGATTGCCTTTACTATGATGTTAAGTGTGGGAGAGATGAACCTTTTTTTTTTTTTTTTTATGTAGGGTATTGCTCTAGTCCAGGCTGACCTGGAATTCACTATGTAGTCTCATGGTGGCCTTGAACTCACAGCGATCTTACTACCTCTGCCTCCCGAGTGCTTGGATTAAAGGCGTGCGCCACCATGCCCGGCTGAGATGAACCTTTTTATGTGAAAAGTTCAGGTTTTATTTGGCCATTGTATGCCAACAAATTAAGAGTTTTATTTAGATTTTCATTTGAAATAAGTAATGTGGAAGATAGAATGACACTTGTTATATTGTTCAAGATGCTGCTGTAGAAAATGAACAAGAATTGGTTATTGGATCCAGAGATGGCTTGAGAGATTCAGAATTTAGTAAGTCAGGGCAAGTATAGCAGATAGGAACAGGTGAGGCATGAGGGACTCTAGTGACTGACTAGATGTTGTTGTCTTTGACTAACTTTGGGAATCCAGGCGATGTAGAGGTAGGGATGAAAAGATTGGTGATAAGTAATGTTTGGTGCATATTGGACCCAATGAACTATGTGGGGTATGTATGACATCCTCCCTCTGAGGGGGCCGGTGAGAGCTGGACTTGAGAGTCATGGGCTTACCCTGAAGTGTTACTTGATTCAGAAAACTGATGTTCCAGATTTCTGGATTTAACAGCTTTTAAGTGAAGGTTTGGAGGATATCATAGGGTTTGGGAACCCTATTGCTGGTACCTAGCTGTGTTAAACAGATCTCAGTGTAGGCCAAGGAGGTAAAGGCCATAGAGTTAAAAACATTCCTCCTGGGTTTTGCAGTGTAGAGGTCGTGAACAACAATTTGTAGAGCAGTAGGGTGGTGAGAGAAGCCAGGTTGCACTGGCTTTTGAAGTGACAAGGAAGTAAGGAAGTGAAGATACTGCTGCAGTGAAGGTGAAAGATGCACAGAAGCTGGATGGTGCACTTAGGGAGTATCACTCACTGTTAGATCTACTTAGAATTCAAGGGGCAAGCACATAAAGGGAGATTGAATTTCTAGAGGAGAGACTTGTATGGGGGATGGTACCCATATGTTTCAGCCTTCCAAGTGTCTGTAGGTGAAGAGGGCCTTGGAGTAGAATTTGTTGACTATGAAGTCTCAACACAACCTTATTCTAATGTAGGCAGCCACCTTGTCTTTATACTTCAGTTTCTTCACAGCAGCTGGAGGAACTTAGTAGATGTGCTTTTAAGACTTTGGGGAAGCCACTAGAGGACCATTGGAAGGGACAGGGTGGTAAATGGGTATGAAAGCTTGCCTTGAAGAACAGTTCAAGAAATTAGGGACAATAGGACATTCTGGTGGGACATGGTGACTCTGCTGGGATAATTTTAACTTGGATGAGGACTTAGATGAACCCTCCAATGGTAGAAAGTATATTGTCTTAGTATAAGGTAGATAGTTAAAAATAATTTCTAATAAATATGAGAAGTTAATGTCTGGCAATTAAATTGGATACTTTAAATAAAACGTGGATTCCTTATTGTTAGATCATATTTCTAGTAATTAAAAACCTAGGTTTGACTTTGGTTAAGCAATTTCTGTCTCTCCCTCCCCCCTTTCTCTGGTAGTGGTGGGGAATGGGACCAAGGGCCATGTATATGCTTGGCCAAACACTATTACTGAGCTGCATTCCCAGCACTTTGAGCTCCACTTCTCTTATACTGTTAGAAAGCTTAAATGTGATTAAGTGAGCTAATATGAAGTTTTCAGAGGCCAACAGTCCACTTTTCAGGAAAGAGCCAGATTTTGGCATATTAGATAGAAAAGGACACAGAAGCCACCTGAAGAGTCTCTGCTGGTTCAAGACAAGACAGGGTGAGCACTGCTGAGAGTGATTGCAGTGAGTTGAAATACCCAGAAGAAATATTGCTGTTGGAGCCTGTGAGTGTATCCAGCCCTTGTTTTGAAATTAAAAAAAAAAAAAAAGAGTTGAGGTGTCTTCCTTCCTTTCCTATATACACTTGAACATTGAATAATTGTACCAAGTAGTATAAGAGGTAAGTTTCTCTCTGTACAAGGCATGACAGAATGAAATCACTCTAACAACTTTTGTGAGCTTAGGGATCCAGCATGGTTTCCATTTGCTGCTATCTCAGAAGCAGACACCCAGCACTGTGGCACTGGAGAAACATGCACACCATATGGAAGTCTGTTGAAGACTAGATTAGAACCCACACCAAATCCCTGCACAGAGAAACTTGGACAAACCAGTAAATTCAGATTTCTAAAAGGAGTCTGTGTCTTTTTGGGATAATCAATACTGACTGATGATAATCCATAGATTTTCCTAAAATTTGCATCAAAGGAGTCTTAGATGGGGTGGCACAAAGAGCTGAATTGGCCATAGAATGAGTGGTAGATACATGTGACTTCATGATATGCTTCTTGGTACTTTTATGTATGTTCAAAATTGTCCATAATATGTTCTAAAAATATTTGCAAGGGGAGGGGGAGGGAGGGATAGAGAGAGAGAGAGAGAGAGAGAGAGAGAGAGAGAGACTATGAGAATGGAGAATGGGTGCCAGGGCCTCTAGCCACTGCAAACTAACTCCACATGCATGTACCACTTTGTGCATCTGGCTTTACATGGGTACTGGGGAATCGAACCTGGGCCTTCAGGCAAGCTCCTTTAACTGCTGAGCCTTCTCTCCAGCCCCATAATATGTTTTTAAATAAAAGAAGGTTAAGAAGAAAGAAACACGAAAAATAATCACTATAGCCTCAATTTACTAATGTCTCTCATATATATATGTGTGTGTGTGTGTGTATATATATATATATATATATATATATATATATATATATATATATATGATTTTTCGAGATAGGATCTCACTTTAGCTCAGGCTGACTTGGTACTCCAGGTGGGCCTTGAACTCATAGCACTTTTCCTACCTCTGCCTCTGGAGTGCTGGGATTAAAGGTGTGTGCCACCTTTTCTGCTTTTCAAAGAATCTTTATGTTTAAGGTAAAAGATTACAGTTATTTTATCTTTAGGATCTCAGGAATGTACAGGTCTAATCACAGTTTTATTATAAAACTAAACTCTAAAGATGTCTACAGAGTTGGCTTAAAATTTTTTTTCTTGCCGGGCGTGGTGGCACACGCCTTTAATCCCAGCACTCCAGGGAGAGAATGGGCACACCAAAGCTCTTGCCACAGCAGACCATCTCTAGATGCGTACTTCTGGCTTTATGTGTGTATTGGAGAATTGAACCCACGGCTGCCAGGATTTGTAAGCAAGCACCTTTAGCTGTTGAGCTATCTCTCTAGCACATACTAACTTTATTTTAAAACTTTTTTTTATATATAACTGCTTATACTCTTATCCCCTTGCCCCTGCTCTTGTTACCCTAGGATCCCTCCTTTATAAGGTTATGGGATTCACTGTTGGGCCATGAAGGCTTCATTCAGTTCCTGTGGGGTAGCAGGAGACCACATTCCTCAGGGTATTTCTACCCATGCTGTGGCTCTTACAGTTTTTCTACCCCTCTTCTGCAATGTTTCCTGAGCCATGGCAGTCCTGTTGGCAGTCTGATTCAGTGTTGAGTTCTCTGTAGCATCTGGATTTCTGGTGTGATAGGTTTTGATTGATCCCTGTGTCTATCACCAGTACCTAGGAGCTAGTTGTCAGTAAGAGCAGTATTTATGTCCCCACTTGTACAATTTCTCCTGGGCCCTGGCAGGTGGTGGCATGTCTTGTGGTAGGTAGGTGGCTATCTTCTTGTCTTAGCAATGGATTTTGGTTTTCCTCCATTTTCTCTGTTATCTTTCGCTGGTTCGTTTCCTCCCAGACATCTGCCCTGGAATGACATCTAGCCCTGGAGCATACATAACCCAGCCCCATCTCACAGTGGTGCATAGTGCCCTGCTTCCTTCTTCCTTCCCTCCATCATATTGTATGCCTCATAAATTGTACAAACCCATTTGTGGGCTTACACTTCTTTTGGGTTAAAGTTATCTTTATTGTAAGGGTCTATATTTAGCCTTTTCTTTTGTGACCCATACTTTATTAAATATTTTAGCTTTTACTAAGTAGCCAAAGAGCTCTTAGTTAATTGTCTATTAGGAAGTCATGTTTGTATTGGTTGTTGCAGTTTATAATCCTTTTTTCCTCTCTTTCTCTTCCCTTTTCTCTCCCTCCTCCCCCGTTACAATCAGACAGAAAAGCACAGACACTTCCCCTCCCCCCTGAGGTAGGGTCTTGTTTCCGCCCAGGCTGACCTGGAATTCACTATGTAGTCCTAGGGTAGCCTTGAACTCACAGCAGTTCTCTTCTGCCTCCTGAGTGCTGGGATTAAAGGTGTGTGCCACCATGCTTGGCTAACAGACACTTGAGACAGAGAGGGAGAGAAGGGGGGGAGGGGAGAGAGAAAGAATGGGCATGTGCCGGGGTCTCTAACCCTGGCAAATGACTCCAGATAAATATTCCACTTTATGTATCTGGCTTTACGTGGGTACTGGGGAACTGAATCTGGGTTCTTAGGCTTTGTAGGCAAGTGCCTTAATCTCTGAGCCATCTCTCTAGCCCACAAAGATACTTCTCTTAAGTACAGTTTATAATCTTTATTATATATATGTATATATATGTATTCAAAATTAGATACATTGTATGGGCAGATGTTGTGTTGGTATCCCATTTCCCTCCGCTCTGTCCCCTACACACTGGGTAACCTCAGTGGGGATGCTGGATCAACATGTGGGTTGCTGGGTTATGGGTAGCACAGTAATCAGCCAGGTCCACCTGGTAGGAGTTGCCAAAAAACTTTGTTAAAGCTGGGCGTGGTGGCACACGCCTTTAATGCTTTGGGAGGGCAGAGGTAGGAGAATCACCATGAGTTCGAGGCCATCCTGAGACTACATAGTGAATTCCAGGTCAGCCTGGGCTAGAGTGAGACCCTACCTCGAAAAAACAAAAAACAAAAACAAACAAAACAAAACACTTTTTTCATACTAGCTCAAATTATAAAACAAAGTCATGTTGATCAGAAGAGAATGGACAAATAGTTGCATTTATAGTAGTACAGTGAGATACAACCTACACTTGACCTTAGCCAAAAGGTTGAGAAGTAGTAATAAGCTAGTATGAACTCTTCATGCACACTATATTATTTAATTATGTCAAATATTTACTACATACACATAAGACTGCATTTTGTACTATTTTATTCAAGAATAAGTGATGGTGATAGACCATAGTTGCTTTGATTGGGTGTGTCATTCAAGGGTTTGTAAAAATATCAGATTTATCGAACTATATACTCAGTATGTCTGCTTTTCACTGATTGTAAATTTTAATTCTCTTCAATAAAAAAGTAAATGAGCCAGGTGTGGTAGCACACACCTTTAATTCCAACAGAGGTGGGAGGATTGCTGTGAATTAAATGCCAATCTGAGAGTCCATAGTGAATTCTAGGTCAGTGTGGCCTGGAGTAAGACTCTACCTCAAAAACAAAAAAACCCCAAAACCAAATGACACCCTAAAGTACAGAAAATTGCAACCATCTTTTTGGTTTTTCGAGGCAGGGTCTCGCTCTAGTCCAGGCTGACCTGGACTTCACTATGTAGTCCATCTTTGAGATACTATATGTTTTGATAATAATATCTGATTTACAATGGTTTTTGCTTATAAATATCAGGAAGAAAATCTGGGAAAAAAGACCACCTCATAGGCTGATGCTTTGTAATGCACTTAGACAAACAGCAGTATCTTTGTATCTACACTGAATGGGGGAGCCAATAGACCAAACCCACTACTTTTTGATGGATTTGCCAAAACTAATCTTAAAAGCAGTATTTTGAGTTTTCACTGTTTTATATTTTAAAATATTTGTTTGCCAGCAGAGTGAGACAAAGGGGCAGAGAGAGAAAGGGGAGAAAGAGAATGAGAATAGGGCCTCTTTGGCTACTGCAAATGAACTCAAGACTCACACACTACCTTGATGTGGGTATTAGGGAATCAAATCTGGGCCGTTAGGCTTTGCAAACAAGTGCCTTAACCACTTAGCAATCTCTCCTGCCCTTCAATGCTTTTTAAAAAATATTTATTTGAGAGAGAGAGAGGAGTGGGCATGTCAAGTCCTCCTGCCACTCAAGTGAACTCCAGATGCATGTGCCATTTTGTGCATCTAGCTTTACGTGGATACTGGGGAATCTAATCCAGTCCATCAGGCTTTGCAAGCAAGTGCCTATAGCCACTGAGTAATCTCTCCAGCTCATGTTTTCCTTGTTTTATATGCCTATCATTATTAAGCTTAACTGATTTTTAGGAATCTAATGGCTGTAAAGTGGGTTCTTGTTTTTGTCTAATTTCCTCCCTAAACTTGAAGCTTCTCAGTGACATGTACTATGGCCCCTTGGATGTGGGGTTATAAACTATCACACAATGCGCGCTCCCAGGTTCGCTGTCTAAGATGATGGGCTTACTTTCTGCTTTTCTCAAGAACTAAATGGATATTTTCTTGCAGTGTATTACATAAAAAAAAAAAAAACAACTCACATTGCCAGAATATTTGCCACTTCGTTTATATTCCCTGTGTCTTCTATTCTAGGCTCCGTGCTTTGTCCAGTGGTGGGAGTATTACATCCCCTCCTCTTTCTCCAGCATTGCCGAAGTATAAGTTAGCAGATTATCGCTACGGTAGAGAAGAAATGTTAGCACTTTTCCTTAAAGACAACAAGGTAAGAAAGAGTTCAGTATTGTGGATGAGACTTTGAGGTGTGGACAGTGATGCTCTCAAGTATGTCTCAAATGTACATTCTGTGCGTGCATTGACTCATACTTTTTTCTTTACTTTTGTTCTGCTTTGCAACCCACAGTAGTTTATGGTGACTGCAAATGTAGTACACTGTTCAGAGAAAACCCATGGCCATCATGGGAACAGGTGGCTTCATGGTAGGACAAGTGGCACTTGATGCTTCCTGTAGATGATTTCCTCCGAACTCCCTTCCTTCTCCCTTTCTGTCTCACTTTGATGGCTGACAAAACTTCTGTTTTCTATTCATTGCACCTCTTATCTCTTCCTTTACAGTTAGGAACAAGGAGTGAGGGGAGGAGCAACTTTCCTTCTTGTTAAATATAGTTTATAGTTGAGAAAAATCTTAAAATGTATCACATGACAAACATGGTCAAGCAAAACAGTATAAGGCAGACTTATCTGTCTAGGCAGAAATGTTTACTATTCTCAATATACCTTTTAAAAATTGAATAATGGATGGAGAGTCTCATTGTAGTGTTTGGTTACTAAGGACAGATAATAGCTGTTTATGAAACTTTTCTTACCGTCTGCATTGAGTTAAATATGGATTTTTAACAATTTTCTCCACTGTATACTCTGGAATGTCTGAGTTCTAACCCAAATCCAAATCTGTTGGCTTGATAGGAGGAAAGAGATGGTGACTGCAGTTTTTAACATTTGACAACCTCACAATATATAATTACTATATAGTTAACTAAAATTGATTATTGAATAATTTTTAACCTGTATGTCTAATCAGTAATAGAGTGCTTGTTCTAGGGTTTATCTTCTTGCATTTGGATGAGTAGTATTAATCTCAGGTAATGTGTTAATCATTCAGATCCCTTCAGACCTTCTGGATAAAGAATTCCTGCCTATTCTACAGGAGGAGCCCCTGCCACCATTGGCCCTAGTGCCTTTTACGGAAGAAGAACAGGTTTGTGCTTATCTCTTAAGTCTTGTTCCTTCCTGCTGTGCATCCCTAAGAGCTGTCCTGAGTTTTCAGAGATCTTCTTCCTTCTGTTCTGGTTTATGGATGAGTAGTGCTTCAGATTCTGAAGTTCTTAGTATTCTGTAGAGATAGGACATGCTTCTAGATCCTTAAGGACAATGTGAACTATCCTTTATAATTTATTCATAGATGGGAGTCGTTGATTTCTCCCCTGAGGATAGGGGAAGAAAGGGAAGATCATCTTTATAGAAAAACATAACACAAATTTTCAGAAGTATTTGCTTATCTGAATTCTCACCAATGAATTAATTTTACCACTAGAGAAAAATACAAATCTTCAGCTTAAGCATACCTGAAATTCTTTGGTCTCATATATGTGTGTGTGTGTGTGTGTGTGTGTGTGTGTGTGTGTGTGTGTGTGTGTGTTTACACAAAAATAAAATTTTAGTTCTGGAAAGTAGCAAAATTTGTATTGTGTCTTAGTCATTGTGCACTCTGTTCAGAGAAAAGACAGAAAAGATTGTCTGATTTTCAGGAACTTGGAGAAATTGTACTACAATGGTTTGTGGTTAGGAGACTTTTTTTTTTTTTAAGGTAAGATCTCACTTTAGTCCAGGCTTACTTGGAACTCACTCTGTAGTCCCAAACTGACCTTGAACTCATAGCAATCCTCCTACCTCTGCCTCCTGAGTGCTGGGATTAAAGATGGATGCCACCATGCCCTGCTGGAGAAAATCTTTTATTAGAATCCTGTAATTCCACTTTAAATGAATCTCCTCAACTTTTATTTTCTTGAGACAGGAGCTCACATTGCCTTGGCTGGCTTCAAATTTCCTTTTTAGCCAAGGATGACCTTGGATTCCCAATCCTCCTGCCTCCACTTCCTCAGTGCTGGGATTACAAGTGTGTGCCACCATGTCCACAACCAGTTTTATTTTTTTCAAATACATTTTATTCATTTGCAAGCAGAGAGAGAGAGAGATAGAGAGAGAGAGAGAATGAACACTCTAGGGCTTCTTGCCACTGCAAACGAACTCCAGATATATACACCACTTTGTGCATCTGGCTTTATGTGGGTACTGGGGATCAAACCCAGCCCATCAGGCTTTATAAGCAAGTGCCTTTAGCCTCTGAGCCTTCTCTTCAGCCCCTGCAACCAGTTTTATTTGGTTCTGGGGATTGAGTTTAGAGCTCTGTATATATTAGACAAGCAATCTACCAACTGTATTTATTTATTTGAAGTCATAGACAGAGAGAGAGAGAGAGAGAGAGAGAGAGAGAGAGAGAGAGAGAGAGAGAGAGAGACTATGGGTGTGCCAGGGTCTCTAGTCATTGCATGCAAGCAGAGAGAGATAGAGATAGAAAAGAAGGGAAGAGACAGAGAATGGGCATACCATGCCTCTAGCCGCTGCAAACTTTGTACAGCTGGTTTTATGTGGATACTGGGGAATCAGTATTTTCAGGCAAGTGCCTTAACTGCTGACATCTCTCCAGCCCTGTATTGTTTATGTGGGTATATATGTGTATATGTGTGTGTGTGTGTGTGTGTGTGTGTGTGTGTGTGTGTGTATTGTTGTTGTTGTTTTGAGGTAGGATCTTGGCTCTAGCCCAGGCTGACGTGGAATTCACTATGTAGTCTCAGGCTGGCCTAGAACTCAGGAGATCCTCCTACCTCTCTCTGCCTCCCATGTGCTGGGATTAAAGATGTGTACCACCACACCCGGCTTGTTTTAAGTTTTAAAAAAATTATTCATTTCCAGGCAGGGGCGGGGGAAGGAAGGAGGGAGGGAGGGGAGAGAGAAGCAAATAAACTCTCCAGATGCATGTGCCACTTTGTGCATCTGACTTTACATGGGAAACAGACCCTGGTAATTAGCTTTGCAGGCAAGTGCTTTAATTTCTGAGCCATCTCTCCAGTCCTCTATGTTCAGTTTTATCTATTTTAAGTTACACTACAGTGATCCTTGTACATCTATCTATATATACTTACCTATCAATCTAATCATCTATTTTGGTGGTAGTCCTGGAGATTGAACCAAGGGTCTCATAGGCATGCCAGACATATGCTGTCCTTATAGTGACCATTCTTGTGATATTTTGTTAAGGTGGAAGTGGTTTGTTTTGGTACCTTGCCTTTTAAAAATATTTGTTTATTTGAGGAAGAAGGATTGGGCACACAAGGGCCTCTTCCTGCAAACAAACTCCAAACTCACACACTACTTTGTGCATCTGGCATTACATGGGTACTGGGAATTGAATCTGGACACCCATCTGGCAGGCTTGGTAAGACATGCCTTTTATTTACTGAGCCAACTCTCCAGCCCTCTTTGCATATTTTAATGGACTTTATTGGGCATTGTCCAATTTATTTCTGTAGTCATTGAGATCATTGTGCACTCCCATCAGCAGTGTGTGACAAATTTCATTTTCCCACCATAATTATTTAAATTTTTAAATTATTTTTTAATGTTTTTTAAATGTTATTTAAAATGCATTCATCTTTTCATCTTTTTGAAAGAAGGAGAGAGACAGAGAGAATGGGTTTTCTAGGGTTCCAGGCACTGCAAATGAACTCCAGATGTGTGTACCGCTTTATGTGGGTACTGGGGAATTGTACCCAGACATCATACTTTGTAATTACACTGAGCCTTCTCTCCAGCCCCGTGCACACCTTTAATCCCAGCACTCGGGAGGCAGAGGTAGGAGGATCACCATGAGTTCAAGGCCACCCTGAGACTACATAGTGAATTCCAGGTCAGCCTAGGCTAGAGTGAGACCCTACCTTGAAAAAAACCAAAAAAAAAAAAAAAAAAAAACCCCAAAACTGTTTTTATTTATTATTTGCAAGGAGAGACAGACCGTGCTTACTCCAGGGCCTCGTAAACAATCTCCAGATACATGTGCCACTTTGTGGCATCTGCTTTACATGAATACTGGGGAATCCAGCCCTGGTCATTAGCTTTGCAGGCAAGTAACTTAATTGCTGAGCCATCTTTCCAGACCAACACAGATTTTATTTCTATTCAGCTTTCATTTCTATACAGCTTTCCTAGATCTTCATTTTTAAACTTTTGCTACAATGAACAAAATGCTTGCTAAATAATGGTGTGTATTGTGTATGTGCATGTGATATGTTTTTGGTTTTTTTATTAGTGAAGTTGAACCTCTTATAGGTTTATGGCTTTTGATTAATTTGTTGGGGTCCTTCACCCATTATTCTATTGGGTTATTCTTGTTTTATGATTTCTTTATGGGATCTTTAAATAGAGCACTTAGAAGTATTATCATTTTTTTCTTTCTTTTTTTTTTCGAGGTAGGGTCTCGCTCTAGTCAGGCTGAGATGGAATTCACTATGGAGTCTCAGGTTGGCCTCGAACTCACGGCAATCCTCCTACCTCTGCCTCCCGAGTGCTGGGATTAAAGGCGTGCGCCACCACGCCCGGCTAGTATTATCATTTTGATTGTAGGAAATACAGAAAGTTATGAAGAATAAAAACATAACTCACCACAAAGAGATAATTACTTGTTAATACATAGAGATAATTACTTGTTAAAATTAAACTGGCTTATTAAGTCTGTTTTCTTTGGATATCATTAGTGGTTAAAATGCAGAGTTATAGACTGGGTCCAATAGCATATAAAAAAGATTTTATACAATGCAAGAGTGGTTTATGTATGAAAAGTCAGTTTAATACCATATTAGAATGAAAAACACTTTGGAAAAGAAGTGAATGTTCTATAATTAACGGAATGACATTTATGAACAATTCATAGCTAATACCATATTCAGTGGGGGAAAGACTGAAGCTTTTCTCCTAAGATCAGTAATGACAATTTCTGCTTTGAAATACTGCTTTGAAATATTGTATTGGATGGTCTAGCTAGAGCTGTTATGTAAGACCAAGAAATAAAAGGCATTCATATTGGAAGTAAAGGAGTGAAACTATTTCTATTTGAATGACAGGATCTGATATATAGGAAATCTCAAAAACAATGTATTCACAAGATCACATAAAACTCAATTATGGCTGGGGAGATGGCTCAGTAAAGCACTTACTGCCCAAGCTTGATTACTTCCAAAATCCAAGTAAAGCCAGATGCATAGCACATCTATGGTCTGATGGGAGGTGTAGACAGGAAAATGCTGAAGCCTGTGGGTCAGCTAGCCTGGTGACAAGAGAATCTGTGTCTCAAAACAAGCTGAGAGGTGAGGACTGACACAGATTGTCCTCTGAGTTCTATATGCCTGTCATGGCCCGTGCACATCTGCACGTATACTTGCAAGTGCGTGTGCATCCCCCAAATATAAATGGATTGTTTTGTTGTACAGTAGTAATGAACAAACCACAGGAGAAATTACAAGTTAATATACTTACAAATAGTATTATAAAGAATAAAGCCTCACTCCTTTAATCCCAACACTCAGAAGGCAGGGGTAAGAGGATCTTCATAAATTTGAGGCTACTTACCAAGTTCCAGGTCAGCCTGGGCTAGAGCAAGATCCTATCTTGAACTCTCCCCCCCCCCCACCTTTTCCCTCACACCAAAAAAGAGAATAAAATAGAACTGGAGAGATTGCTCAGTGGTTAAGGTGCTTGCGTGCAATTCTTAATGATTCGAGTTTGATTCCTCAGTACCCAGGTCAAGCCAGGTGCACAGGGTGTCACTTGCATCTGGAGTCTTTTTGCAGTGGCAAGAGGCCCTGATACACTCATCCTTTCTCTCTTCTCTCTCTTTCTTTGCTTGCAAATAAATAAATTTTAAAAAAGAATAAAATACTTAGCTGGGTGTGTTTGCACACACCTTTAATCCCAGTATTCTGGAGGCAGAGGTAGGATTGCTGTGAGTTGGAGGCCAGCCTGGGACTATGGAGTGAGTTCCAGGTTAGCCTGAGCCAGAGTGGTCTCTACCTGGAGAAAAAACAAAACAAAAATAAACCAAAAAAGAATAAAGTATTTAGGCATAAGCTTAACTAAGGAGGTATCAGACTATTACATTGAAAACTATTACATTGAAAACCATTTGTGGCCATTAAAAAGACTAAGGAAGACCTAAATAACCATACAGGTTAGAGGACTTCATATTGTGAATATAACAGTGCTCTAACATGATCTGCAGTCAGGGCAATCCCTAAAAATTGCAGTTTTTTTTTTTTTTTTTTCTAGGTAGGGTCTTGCTCTAGTCCAGGCTGACCTGGAATTCACTATGTCTCAGGGTGGTCTTGAACCCACGGCAATCCTCCTACCTCTGTCTCTTGAGTGCTGGGATTAAAGGCATGAGCCACCATGCCCTGCTAAAAATTGCAGTTTTTGAGTGGGTACATGCTAATGTTAAAATTAATGTGGAGTTGCAAGTGACTATTAGAAATGTAGTTGAAGGAATTAACTCTTTCTGATTTCAAAACTTAACTACCAAACTACAGTAGCCAAAACAGCTTGGCATAAGAATAGGTATGTAGACCAAGGATATAGGTTAAAGTCCCAATATAAACCCAAATCATTCTATATTGCTATATTATTTTCAGCAAGGTGTGAATGAGAATGTCTCTCTGTTTCGTTGCTGGTATAGCTTTAGCATTTTGTCACTGTTTTTATTTGGTTTAATGTTTTTATTACTGTTTACAAAGTTTTGGATGAGCAATCCATGTAACAAAAGAATCATCCCCCACCAGGCGCCAGGTGTGGTAGCACAACCCTTTAATCCCAGCAGAGGTAGGAGGATTGCAGTGAGTTAGAGGCCACCCTGAGTAGCCAAGTGTGGAGGTGCGTTACTTTAATCCCTGCCTTTGGGAGGGAGAGTTGGGAGGATTACCCTGAGTTCAAGGATAGCCTGAGACTACATAGTGAATTCCAGGTCAGCCTGGGCGAGAGTGAGACTCTACCTCCCCAAACCAAAAACAAACAAACAAACAACCCATCAACCCATCTCTTCCCTGAGTCATGTGTTTCCCTTATCCAAAGGCAACTAGTGTCAGCAGAGAATAATTTTGTGATTGGGTTTTGGTGTTTTTCTCAGGCTGGTGTCAAACTTGTGGGTTCAGTCTTCCTGCCTCAGTCTTCTGAGTGCCAAGGACTATGAGGACTACATGTGGGTACCACCGTACTCAGGGCTTGCATATTTTCCCAAGCAAACAATGTAAATGTATTTTCTTCCTTTTAATATAGTGATATATACACCAAGTATTATTCTACCTTTCTGACATCAGGTATTTAATTGAAAGAATTCTTTGCATATTTGGAAAAAAGAGCTTTTTTTGTGTTTGCATGTTTTCTTTTTGTTAATTTTAAAATATTTTATTGAATGAGGGGGGGGGGAACAGACAGAGAGAGAGGCAGACAGAGAGAATGGGCACGCCCAGGCTTCCAGCCACTGCTGATGAACACATGCACCACCTTGTGCATCGAACTCCAGTCCTTTTGCTTTGTAGGCAAACACTTTAACCTCTAAGTACCTATTTCAGTGTTCTTGTCTAAACCTCTTGCAAAGTTATCCATCACATGCCTCAGACTGTTGTTAATTCACATTATTGAACAGAATAAGGCTAGAAAGGAGACTTTCCTTTTTATCACCCTACTTTTGCCTCAGACCTTTTATGATCATTTTTTTCTCCTTTGACAAGTGAAAGATTTAAAGGACTTTCTCTGCTACCTGTTTATCCTGTCTGCTTCTGGATACCTTGTAACTTGCTTAGTTTGGTTTCTTGTATAATATTTCTTCAAAACCTAGCATTGTGCTAGGCATTGGCTGGCAACCTTGTGGATCTGAAATGTCAATTTGAAATTGTCAGGTAAAACCAGGTTTTGAATGCTCTCTGCATTCTATAATTACAGTTTCCCATTGCTTATAGTAATTTGATGCCATTTTATAGCTGCAGTGGGAGGTGGGGAGAAGCAACATGTAGTTTTATCTGTTTTATCCATTTTTTCTTTTTCTTTTATTATTTTTTATTTTTTTGGCAGAGAAACTTTTCCATGTCTGTAAATAGTGCCGCTGTCCTGCGATTGACAGGACGAGGAGGAGGAACAGTGGTGGGGGCTCCTAGAGGTCGAAGTTCTTCAAGAGGGCGAGGTGAGCTATGTGAAGAAATTATCATGGAGGAAGAGAATAGGAAATCACTTACTTTAATGCCTGATTTTTTATTTTTATAAAATTGATCTTCGATGTTGACTGAAAATGTCTTAAACTTTTATTTTCTGCACAAGTTCTTGAGGTATCTGATCCACAACCCCAGATTTGGAGTAGAGGAGTCTAATTCTTGCTGTGTAGATTTAAGCATGTGGACATCTAGACAGATCCTCATCTGAGCCCAGGGAGCCTGGCCACTGCAGCAGCACTGAAGTCCCTGTGGGCCTTCCCCCAGAGAGTTTCTTTTGAGGGCTGTGTGCCAAAAGGTGCCCAGCAACAGAGGAACGTTATCAAAATGGCCTGGTCAATGGATTTCAGGGGCTAGAACCTTTCAGAGAGTAGAACAAATAGTTAGACAGCTTTCATTTATATAATGTATACTTTTATACACTTAGGACTTTCCTTAGAAAAATAATTCCTGCTTTGCTATTACTTCGTTTTTTGATAGTGTTCCCTGTTTTGGATTCATTCATTTTCTGTTAAAGATATTCTTGATGTTTATACTATATGTACTTGAGCATTTAACCTAGCATTAGTCTCAAGTATATATTGCAATTTTTCTCTAAGAGATGCTTTAGAAGTAGAATTGGATATTTGTAGTGGCCACATCTCACACTTGTAGATTGGTATGGCTATGGGTGTGGAACACCTAAGTTGTTTTTCAATTTTATGATTAATATTTTTACAACTTTCATAAAGGATGTATTGTTTCTTTTCACAGTCCATTCAGAATGTGACTACCATATAATTTTGTGAATAATGAAGAGGCTAAATAAACATTTTCATTTTTTTTCCTAGGTAGAATAACGTAGTTTTATGTCTAAAACAGTAGTTTTCAACCTGCAAGTGGTTGGTGGACTCACCTTTAAAATGCACAAAAAACACTCTGCCACAGAAGTTTGAGCATCGAGAGCCTGGCATTTCTACTTTGGAAGTCCCTGGGCTGCTCAGATTCCCGTGTCTAAAATCTGTCTGGACCTGTGCATTTAGTAGTGGTGTGTTGGTGTTTGGAGATTAGACTGAGCACACATGGCTCTGGCTTCTCTATGGGCATTTCTCATGCTTTCCTGTGATGGGAGGGCAGTGAGGAGAGGTTGCAGTCAAGCAGCTTTCTTCAAGATTCTATGAAGTGACTTTTCTGAGAAGATTATTCATGAAAAGGAGGGACTATTTTTCCTTCTTAAAAATCACTTTATAAAGGAACACTAGTGCTATATTGCAGTTTTTATGACATTATCATGCCTACATTTTCTGAAGAGTAGAGCTACTTAAATTGTTAGTTGACTTTAAATTGAAGTGGCATTAACATAGCTGGAAGGATGGCTTTAAGATATTGTTGAATTGTGATCCTCACTTTTACTTTTCACATGGAGTGGATGCTTAAGACTAGTGAAGAGAGTATCTGTCCATTGTTTCCAAGGTTACCCAACACAGTTCTATGCATTATTTTAACAGTTAATAACAGGACCACAAAACTGCAGCTGTATTCTGAGTTAGTCCTTCATAGATTATAATGAAGACATAAAAGTACTATGTAGTCTTGGAAATCATTACCTGATACATTTATATGCTTTTATTCAAGGTTATTATTTTGGGGCTGGAGATGTAGCTTAGTGGTAGAGTACCATACAAAATAAATATAGGTCCATTCATTTTATTTCGGATTGTCTTAAAGTGGGAGAAATTGGGCTAGGGATTTTTGATGGCTAAAATTTCTTTTAATTATAAATACACCTAGACCCCCATGCCTCCTGTTGTCTCCTCTGTGTTTTGGATACAGATGATGGACATTGGGAAATTGTAGAGAAAGTCTAAAGCTGAAACTGTATACTGCCTGTTACCTCAGTCCCTCTGAACTCGAATTGCAGCAGTATGTAAATGAACATTTTATATGTATTGTTCTTTAGAACACCTTTGTCATTCAACAGCAAAAGGTTTCAGTTAATGTCTGTATTAGTTAGATCTTTCATTCTGTGACAAAAGCAACCAAGGAAGGAAGTGCCCCACAGTTTCAGGGTACAGTTCATCATAACAGGGAAGGTATATAGAGGCAGGTGGTTGGCCACATTGGGTCTATGGTCAGGAAATAGAAATGAATGCTGCTGCTCAGCTCACTTTTTATTCTATCCAAGACCCCAGCCTATGGAATGCTGCCATATTTTGGGTAAGTCTTCCCACTTCAGTCAGCTTAGTCTAGAAACTCCCTCATAGATTTGCCTAGATATAGTCAAGATTAATCATCACAGTTATTGGTGTTCTATACTCTGTGGCTGCATACTGTTCATTGTTTTATCAGAATATATTGAACCATTCCATTATTAGGTTATTTCTAGTTTTTTGAAATTGTAGTGAACCTTTTTAGATAAGTATATAGTCATGGTTTATTTATCAATAGGATATGTTCTGAGAAGTACATCATTAGGTGATTTTATTTTCAATGCTGTATAAACATTATGTATTTGCACAAACTTTGATGGTTTAGGTTGATTGCTTGACTTAGCCTCTTGATACCACTAGGAGACAATAATCACAAGGTGCATGCTGCTGGCATACTGTTTTACAGTAAGCTTTTTTATAGGTATAAAGTGTATACTCTCAAATGTAGTATGGAAAATACATAAACCAGTAACAGCAGTTTAATATTATGATCAAGTATGATATACTATATATTGCTATGTAAGCCATATTTTAATATGATTGGCAATATACAGTGTGTTTATTTATCCCAGCATCCTGACAAATCCCAGAGTAATATCACATGTTTCTAGTTGCTAGGAAGTTTTCTGCTCCATTTTAATCTGTTGGACTATGGTTATAATAAGTAATCCGTAGTTGACTGAAACAGCATTATGTAGTGTATGACTGTATTTGCTTTTTTATGAAAGTATCTCTCCTCCCCTTCTCTTTCCCTTATCCCCCTCCCCTCCCTTTCCTTCTCCTTCACTCCCCTTGTTATCTTTTTCCTTTTTAACCAGGGTTTTGTAGTAGTGCAGGCTATCTTTGAATTTGCAATTCTCCTGCCTTAGTCTCCTGAGTGCCAGGATTACAGGTGTGCTCTATGTAGTCACAGGTTGAAAATTTAACCAAATTACTTTCAACAGAGACCAGTTTACATTTGAAGCAGAACACATACATACATACATATATATATATATATATATATATATATATATATATTTTACCAGCACTGGGCTTGAATTTAAAATTGTTTTGTTCCTTCAAGATTTGAGTAAAATGTAAAGGGTGCCTTTTCTTCTGTAAAGACAAAGTTCAGGAAATTGATAATTTTATAATTGACTCTTGCTATCCTTTTTCCGAGATTAGATGCAGTATTTCAACATTTGTGATTGATTTTTTTTCACTGTACTCTCTTTACACACACTCCATTTTCCCAATTTTTATTGAAAATAATACATGTTCAATTTACAGTAATTATTTAACCTCTTAAAATGTCTCTATTGAACTTTTAGTAAAGTGCTTAGTGTTGATCCTGTGTATTGTTATAGACTAGGACTCTTCCACTGTTTTGTTCTTAAATATGGAACACTTTGTTAATGTTCTCTGAATTGTTCCACTTTTAGCATATGTGCTGCCGAAGTAAGCGCTGTTTGGTTGTTTTTAACCCATGGTCCCACTGCTTCAGTGCTAGCATTAGACACACTAGTAAAGATCCAACAGGACTTGTGAAATATTAAATGTAGACATCCTGCTTTTGTATAGAGACAAAACTTCAGAGATTAATCTTGGTATTGCTGCATGTTTACTTTTGACTATCGTTTTCCCCCCTGCTTTTTTATTTTCAGGCAGAGGTAGAGGTGAATGTGGTTTCTACCAAAGAAGTTTTGATGAAGTAGAGGGTGTGTTCGGTCGAGGCGGTTGCAGGGAAATGCATAGATCACAGAGCTGGGAGGAAAGGTAACTAAAGTTATCCAGATCACAATGTAAAATTGGTTTGCATATGAAACTTACTTAAGTTGGTGAAGCAGTGCATGTGTACAGTCCCAGCCGCCTGGGGATTGAGAAGGAGATTCTTGGAGTTCAGGCTGCTCTGGGCAACTTAGTCCCTGCCCCTTGCCTGCCTCAAAGTAGAAGAAAGGTGCTAGGGCTTACAGCAGTGTTAGCTGTTTCACCCAGTATTTGAAAACCTCAATCCCTCAGTGCTGTAAAAACAAACAGAACAAAATTTGTTGAGCTAGGTGTGGTGGTGCATGTCCATAATCATTTGGGAAGCTGAAGCAGAGCTATATGCTAGGCCAAGCTGAGCTATATGAGTTCTGGAGGATTACAGAGAGAGAAAAAAAGAGAAACCCTGTCTCCATAAAAAGAAAAGGGAAAAAAAAATTCAAATGAACAAAATAAAACAGCCCCCAGACACAGACGTTACTGTGTTTTGTTGAGGTAAAACTTCTGTTATAGTTACAGTGTTTTTTTTTTTAAAAGAAGTTAATCTGTTACTAAATACATAACTTGATGTTAGATAAATCAAATGATCCTTATTTAAAGCTAGAAGAATAACATAATACATCTGTGTGAGCATGGATAACTAATTTGGCTTGCTACTCCATTAGCAGTCTAGGAAGCATAGCCATTTCCTCTGTTGTATGAATAAAAGCATCTCTGTATTTGTTGTTACTTTATGTGAATGCTGCTGAGGTGAGTGAGGCCATTTTTATAGAGATGTATGTACTGAGATGTTCCCTGTGATAATATTTATCAAAAAAACTGTGGTGGTGTGCGCCTTCTTTAATCCCAGCCCTTGGGAGGCAGACATAGGAGGATCTCCATGAGTTCGTCAAAGCTAGCCTGAGACCACAATTTCAGGTCAGCCTGGGTTAGAGCAAGACCCTACCTCAAGAAACAAGACAAAAAAGAAAGAAAGAAATAACAAGCCTAAACAGATTGATACTGTTCTTATATGTTGCTGTATATATAATATAGAATATTATATAGCCATTAATGTTAAGAAAGCTTTTGAAAATATATATAATATGTTATATATTATATTATACATATTATATATTATATATTATATATTATATATATACATATATATGATGTGGAAAAGCTTTCTTAAACATTACAAAAACTGTATACCTTAAATCTCACTAAAATAGATAATATTCCAGTTAGTAGAAGCTAGCTTTTGGTAGGAGAGGTGGTAGAGGTTTTGCTACTGAAGGAAGCACAGGGAAGTGGGTGTCACAGATGGAAAGCTATGTGTTGTTTTTAAGCCTCTTTTGAAACTTACTTTGTCTTTTTTAGGGGTGACAGGCGTTTTGAAAAACCAGGAAGGAAAGATGTAGGTAAGGTTCTTACTGTTTTGATATGTTCCCTGGATCAGTGTGGTGTTAGTAGTGCTTAACAAAGCTCACACGTGAGGATAAACTTCAGTTGGGGCTGATGTGGATAGCTCAGTTGTGGTACTTACCTCACAGGCATGAGGATTTTACTTGATCCACAATATACCCATGGAGATGTCAGCCTTCATGTTGTGTGTCTGTAATCATACCTTTGGGGAGGCGGATATAGCCAGAGATACATGCAGCTTTCTGGTTATCCAGTCTAACCTAATTGGTAAGCTCCAGACCAATGAGAGACCCTGTCTCAAAAAGAAGTTAGCTTCATGTTGCTGGCATGAACTTCCAAACCAGACACAGTTTATAGGAGGAAAAGATTTATTGAAGCTATAGATCCAGGGGAATATGCATAATGGCAGAAGAAACTGGCTCCCTTTCACAGATCCAGCAGAAAAAGAAACCCTCACCAGCACCAAATGTAAGCACCAAATAGCAGAAAACTCTTGCACAGCTTAGACTGCTCTCCGCATACCTATGATTGGAATTCCAGATCTGACCCCAGTAATACCTTAGGATCTGCCCAAGGTGACTGACACAGCTGGTCAGACAGTTGGAAATCCAAGTTAGAAGTTCTAATAAAACTCCTTTTTTGAAGCCGGGCATGGTGGCACACACTTTCAATTCCAGAACTCAGGAGGCAGAGGTAGGAGGATTGCTGTGAGCTCGAGGCCACCCTGAGACTGCGTAGAAAATTCCAAGTTAGCCTGGGCTAGAGTGAGACCCTACCTTTAAAAACCAAACCAAACCAAACCAACCTTCTGAGTGGGGCATTCATTGAATCTACCACATTCTGCCCCTGGTCCCCAATAAGACTCAGAACCGCTTTACATGTAACTTGTGCAGTCTGACTTTAAAGATCTCATACATAGTCTTTAACAATTTAAGATTGTTCCAAAGTTCCAAGCCTCATCTGAGATTTAAGACTGTCTTTTAACTATGAGTCCTATAAAATCAAAACAAGTTACATACTTTTAACATAATAATGGCATAGAGTAAACATTTCTGCTATAAGGCATAACAAGGAGAAACTGTACCAATGTAAACTCAGTAAACATTAGGAAAACATTAAACATCTGTAGTTTAAGTCTGATATGTAGCAGTTTTTTTATTTTTTCAATTCTGCACCCCTCCAGCTGGGTTGAGTAGCTGGAAGAAAGCTTCTATCCTCAGCCAAGTTTTATGGCAGCCCTTGTACAGTCCTGATATATCTAAAACATCTTTGGGTCTTTAGGTAAACCATGTTTTATCTTTTCATGGCTTTACTGGCCTGTTAGGGTCATCATTCCCTGCCTCACTTGTCATGTCTCAGCAGTGGCTCCTGGAAACATGTACTATGACCTACTCAGTGCATTTATTTATTTATTTATTTATTTATTTATTTATTTATTTATTTATTTATTTATTTATTTATTTATTTATGTTTTTGAAACCAATACCAGGTGTTTAGGACACAGCCATGTTGTTAATTTGGAAATGAAATAAATCAAGACCTTGAAGAGCAGGTTTTTTTTTCTCCCCCTTAGTCATCTCCTTTTATAAAAGAGTTTGTATTTTCTAAAAACTATTTATTTATTTATTTACTTACTTACTTATTTATTTATTTATACAGACCGACAGAGTATGGGCACCAGGACCTCTAGCCATTGCAAATGAACTCCAGATACATGCATCATTTTTCTGTATCTGGCTTATGCAGGTACTGGGGAATCGAACCCAGGTCCTTAGGCTCTGGAGGCCACCACCTTAACCACTGAGCCATCTCTCCAGCCTGAGTGTTTATATATATACATAAACTCATATATTTTAAAATGCCAGTTGCGGTGGCACGTGCCAATAGGATATTGCTGAAGAGGTGGAGGCAGGAGGATCAGGAGTTTGAGGCCAACCTGGGCTACACATTTAATCTGCCTCAGTTTAGTAGGCAGTGGTCAGTTTCATTAAAATAATTTGAGAGAGAAAGAGGCAGATAGAAAGAGAGAGAATATGGGTGTGCTAGGGCCTCTAGCCACTGCAAATGAATGCATGTGTTACTTTTGTGCATCTGGCTTTATGTGGGTACTGTGAAATTGAACCTGGGTTCTTAGGCTTTACAGATAAGTGCCTTAACCACTGAGCCATCTCATTAGCCCAAGAGTTTAAGAGTTTGTATTTTTACCATTTATTTTTTACCTCAGGCATTCTCTCAATCCCCCTCCCCCACCTAGGGTCTTGCTGTAGCCCAGGCTGACCTGGAATTCACTATGTAGTCTCAGGGTAGCCTCAAACTCATGGTGATTCTTCTACCTCTGACTCCAGATTGAGTGCTGGGATTAAAGGCATGAGCCACCAAGCCTGGTTTCATTGTTTTAATGTAAAGCATTTGGGACATTTTTTTTTTAAGATTGCTAATGTATTTGATAATAGCAGCTTTAGTAGCCTAAAACCAGTCTCTGTGTCAAGTGACCTTAAAGCCTTAAAGTTGTATGAATTTTCTTAACTTCAAATCTTAAATTTTTTTAGTTTTATATCTTTTGTCAAGCACATTATTACCTTTAAATTGAACCTTGATCAAACTTTCAGGGCTTGGGTAGAAGTATGCAGCCAGCCCTTATGTCAGTAGCCCAGTTTTAGTAAAGTTTTCTGTGGTCTCTCCTTCCCCTTAAAATATTTATAAGCCAACATTTTAAATACAATTTTTTCTATACATAACTTTTTTTTTTGTTTGTTTTTTGAGGTAGGGTTTCACTCTAGCCCAGGCTGACTTGGAACTTACTCTGTAGTCTCAGGCTGGCCTCGAATTCACAGCTATCCTCCTACCTCTGTCTCCCAAGTGCTGGGATTAAAGGCGTGATCCACCACGTCAGGCTTATACTTAGTATTTTTAAACTCTCCTCAGTATAATTCATAAAACTTGGTATACCACTCTGGAAGGCATCTTAAATTGTAAGTACCAAGTTTTGTCCCATTCCTCCAGAAAATAGTTTCAAAAGACCAAATTCCACAAGGTTAGATTTATTTTGGTAACACCCCACTCTCAGTACCAATTTCTTTCATAGTTTCATGTTGCTGAGATAAACTTCCAAATCAGACACACTTTATAGAAGAAAGAGATTTATTAAAACTATAGATCCAGGAGAAGTTCCATAATGACAGAAAAAAAATTGGTTTTCAGTGATGCATGTGCACCCCTGGCCATTTTGTGGGACTTAGTTCAGTGGGAACATACCTTTTTGACAACGTGTAGTAGGTTCTGATAAACTCTAGAAACACTATGCTTAGTATAGTCAGCTGTTTTATGTTTGATTTTAAGTTGATCATTAGGTTATGCAGACTTTTAATCATAACTCTGCCAAGGAACTTCTATCTAGAGACCTGTTGGCGTTTTTGTCTTGTCATGTCTTTATTGCCAAGGAAGACAGGATTACAATTCTAACAGATTGAGATGATGTAATACATTCTTGGTTCTCAAAATACTCATGCAGCTTAAAGTTTTTGAATTGGGGAATATTCAGTTTGTAGGAAAGCATGCTACATACTGTACAGTCTTGGTTACCCAAATGGGATGCTGTGTGTATACATACTAGATCCAGTTGTATTTGTCCAACAGAACTGCCGGGGACTGGATGACTGCTTTTTGCTTTTTGTGCTTTTATTTCCTGTAATGTGCATGTTAAAAATAATAATAAAAGTTCTTTTAAAAGCTTTTAAAAAAACTAGCTCTCTTTCACAGATCCAACAGAAAGAGACCATTATTAGCATCACAAGTAAGCACCAAAGAGCAGGGAATCCAGACAGAGTTCAGACTGCGCTCGCTACATACCTTAGGCTAAACTTCCAGATCTTTCCCCAGTAACACCTTAGAGCTGGACCCTAGGACCTTCCTAACCCTAACCCTGAAGTGTCCCCTGTCCAGTCAGGTGGCTGAAAAGCCAAGTTACAAGCTTTGAATCAAACATCCATTCAAACTCCCACAATGGTGTACTGAAAGATGATATCTGTGGTTGTTTTCTGGCATATACACATGTGTGCACGGGTGCATGTGCAAACCACACCCCCCCCAAAAAAAAAAAAAAAAAAGGAAAAGGAAAATTTGACTCAGTTACCTGAACATCTCCAGTAGATGGAGCTGTAGCCTTGCTCACATTTGGAGCTCCATGGTTTGTTAAGGGTGATGAAGACAAGTGTTAGGATTTATTGGACTTATTGGATTTGTGTATTTTCTGCAAGGTTCTCCATTAGGGCCCTTTTTTGAACTGAAATTTCAAGGTTTAGGAACTAATCTAATAGTTCCCCTTTTTAGTATAGGTAATGTCACACAGCTGAGAAATAGGGAAGGCTTCTGGTATCTTTGCATCATCTATTTTTGGTCATCTACTGAATTTTTTTCTTCTTTATTTGTTTATTAATGAACAAGAGGGAGAGAGAGAGGGCGTGCCAGGGCCTCCAGCCTTTGCAAGCACACTCTAGACACATGCGCTGTTTTGTGCATCTGGCTTTACATGGGTAATGAGGAGTCAAACTTGAGTCCTACTGCTTAGCAGGCAAACTCCTTAAACGCTAAGCCATCTCTCCAGCCCCCTGAACTTTTAAAATTTTGTGCCGAATATGGTTTTTTTTTCCCCTTGTGAAATGACAGCAGGTAAATAAATTACAAAGCAAAAGCATCCACTGAAGAAGAACCTAATAAGAGAAGATTTCAGTGTCCATGATGGATTAATCATGCTCTACAAAAAACATGTAATGTTAAGATGGGCTTTCTGGAAGGTGCACCTTATAATCTGCCAGTGCATATTAATATCTCTTTTCACAGTATCATTGTGGGTATAAAAAGTACCACACTATTTCTTAATTCCTACATATACCAAGAATGTTCTCTAGAGTGTGATTGTATCTGCCAGTGTTAAACATTTCTCATAAACATACTTTAAATATATAAAGACTATTCAGAAACTGAATATAGATTGTCTTATAAACAAGGTGGTCTTAATGTTTTGCTTCATTGCATCCATGTGAAGCTCATTTAAACATATCAATGATTTAAAGTCTTTATTAATGCAACATTGGTTTATAGTAGTAAAACATTAAATATCTAGAGCATGAAGAAATTTGGATTAGACTGAATGGATAATTAGTTAGCATTACCCATATTATAGACCATTGGATGTAGATGATTATTACCTTGAGTGACTTGTTCGGACTTCTGCTCTTATCCTTGTCTTGTTCAGTGCTTTTGCAAGTGAGTATGAAGAGATGATGATGAGTAGTTTACAAACAGGTGCCATTAACCTCCAAGCCATCTATCTACTCCATGAGGGGTAGTTTAAAGAGTACAGAATTTGTCAGGTGCTGGGACTTTAATCCTAGCACTTGGGAGTCTGAGGTTAGAGAATCACCATGAGTTTAAGGTCAGCCTGGAGCTACAGAGTGAGTTCCAGTGAGGTCATTGTAGGCTCCATCCAGCAAGATCCTAACTTGGGATATATATATATATATATATATATATATATATATATATATATATATATATATATATGAAGTATGTGTGTGAATGATTTGAAATAAGAAGATTTTATACATTCTAAGCCCTTTGATATTCATTGTATAGTAAAATGGTGATGGTACCTTACAGAACTTTTAGGATTAAATATAAGTATGAAGGCTGGGCATGGTGGTACACACCTTTAATCCCAGCACTTGGGAGGCAAAGGTAGGATTGTTGTGAGTTTGAGGCCAGTCTGGGAGTATAGAGTTAGTTTCAGCTCAACCTGGGCTAGAATGAAACCCTACCTTAAAAAAAGAATGTATGAGGGTGATCTGGCTGCTACATCTAGCACCCCATTGATCACTAGGGTTGACTCAGCTTCTTCCCTCACCACTCCATGTGAGTCCTTCCGGAAGCATGTGCTCTGTAGAAGAGGATGACCTTCCCCAAATAGAGGCTTGCCATTCTTCTCTATGAGTAACCGGGTGTGGTGGCCCACGCCTTTAATCCCAGTACTGGGTTGGGGGAATGGGGTGGGGTATGAAGGTAGGAGGATCAAAGTGAGTTTGAGGCTTCCCTGAGACTACATAGTGAATTCCAGAAAAAATAGTATATGAGTAGCTGTGCTCCCCTGCTAGACCCTCCAAACAAGCGCTCAAGGGTAGACCATTCAAGGAGGATATATATACATACATACTATGGTAGTGTATGTACACACATCTTCATCTATCACAGTGGTTGTCATTCATTGCTTTTTGGTACAATGATGACTCAGGGTAACTTAAGATTTTGATCTATTTTGTATCTAATTTACATTTATTTAAGGCAGTATAGAGCCGGGTGTGGTGGTACACATGCTTTAAATCCCAGCCTGGGGTAGAGTGAGACCCTACCTGGGAGAGGGGGCAGGGAAGAAATATAGAATAATTATAATTATATCCCTCCTTGCATGGCCCATGAGTAGCAGTACTAGTTTATTATTGTGAGATGTGCTAATTAGGATGATTTAAGAATTAAAGATTGCATGATGTCTTATTCCTTTTAAAAATAGAAGATACATATATATTTATTTAAAAATAATTCTTAAAACTTCAATACTGGGTGGGGCTTAACCTATGAGATCATTAGTTTAAACCTATGATCTTATGGAGTCTAGGCAAGTTCTCTGCCACTGAGCTACATGCCCAGGCCATATTGTTTTCTTTAGCATGAAGAGAAATGTATGGCATTACAGTATTGGGCAAGAATCCTGGATAGCTTCTGTTATGGGACAATGTAGAGTTGAACAAATGCCTGTGATAATAGATTTAAAATTCTGTTCCATTGATTGCCCTAAAGGGAGAGTTTGTTTTTCTTTTCTCTCTCTCTTTTTTTTTTGAGGTAGGGTCTCACTCTAGCCCAGGCTGAACTGGAATTCATTATGTAGTCTCAGGATGGCCTGTCTCTTGCCTCTTGAGTGCTGGGGTTAAAGGCATGTGCCATACCCAGCTACAGGGAGAGTTTCTGCCATCATCTTTATGGGAGAATGAAATGAAAATTGCTAATAGAAATGGTCCTGTGCTATCTATAGGCTCAACCAAGCATGGTACTGATTAATGTATTATGGTGTGAAATACTTGAAAATAAACATGGAGTGTTTTAGTTTAGAGACTTTCTGGAAGCTGGTAATACAGGTTTTTATGAACATAAGTCTACGCCTGTACGATTTTTGGTAATTGTTAGAACTACCATGCTGTATCAGTCAGTTTCCAAGAGCACCTTTCATTTAGCTTTTCTGATTGTGTGAGTTCCTATTAGTTTCTCCCTCCCCCCTTTTTTTCTTTCCCACTGGATTATATCTGCCTAAAGGGGTAATGGTTGCTCTGCTGAAAACTTAATCCTAAAATCTGTGATTCTTTGACATAATTTAAAGGATTAGGAACAATGATTCCAGAATCTTCCTGTTGCCTGGGCAAATGATTTTGATTACGTTTTGTAGTTGTAAAATACTTAGTAACTGTTTAACAACAGAGGTGCTTTAAAAATTTATTTATTTTTGAGAGAAGGGGGAGAGAGAGAGAGAGAGAGAGAGAGAGAGAGAGAGAGAGAGAGAGAGAGAGAGAGAGAGAGAATATGAATAGGTATGCCAGGGCCTCCTGCCATTGCAAATGAATTCCAGATGTATGTCACAGTTTACATCTGTTTTTTCAGGGGTATTGGGGAATTGAATCCTCACCATCAGGCTTTTAAAAGCAAGTGCTGTTAATTGCATGGTGAGCCATCTTTCTAGCTCCAACAGAAGTTTGTTTGTTTTTTTTTCCTTTTTTTGTATGTGTGTGTGTGTTTTGGGTGAGCAGGTGAAGTGAAGTCTCATGTAGTTTTCAGATGTCAGTTTATGTCTGAACAGTAAGTTTTGGATTCCCGGTCTTAGGCCTTCTCACCATGGCCATCTTGACTGAACTGTTGAAATTATGATCTGTGTAAGTGACGTAGTGTTCTTAGGAAGAGACGTACAGAGTGAATCACTGATACTACTTTATTTTCTCTGGTTAGATGAATCATGCTGTATTATAGAAACAGGAATCCTGCTGTCTTTATGTGTTAACTAGATCTTGGGTTAAAAAAAATCTGTTGGTCTGGCTACTAAAGAGTAAATATCTGAAGATTTTTAAATACCAGGAGTTTACAATAAATATGTTTCTGTCTTCATAGTATTCTTCTGCTATTGTCCATCTTAGACCATTTGAGTTCTTCTTTATTTTCTTTTCCTTTTGTTAAAGAGTAGAAAAATGTGACTCACTGCTTGCCTTTAGCAGGTATTTATTTCAAGAGATGATTGCTGCTTGGGTCATTCACCAGTGGGGAAAGTTAATCTTTCATTTTCTCCACATAAGCCTGAATAAGGGAAAGTGAAGAAAAGATGTGCAGCTACAGATCTGTTTGCAACCTGATAGTGTGACTGCTTGGGCTATTGTTTTGCTGGAAGACAATTCAATTTTTTAAATTGAAATGAAAATTGTTCAAAGAAGTATTTAAGTTAAGGTTGGATATAAGAGAAGGATTTATTTTAGTATATATAAAATAAAAACAGGCAGAGAACATAATTTCCATGGAGTATTAGACTTGGAAAGAAATAATAAGAGATCATTGAGTCCAACCTCCTACTGCTGAATAAACACTCATTTTGTGTTTATAGAAAAAACTATTCGATGTTGGAAACAGGAATTTGAGTTTGAAAATACTTTGTTGCCTAATGACTTTTTGCTTTATGGGAGAATTTTTTTTCTTAGTTCAGTTATATACTAAACTTTTGTATCTATTAAAACTTAAGTACATATTTAGCAAGTGTGGACCTGTCCTAATTTTTTTTAATGTCATTGAACAGGTTATAAGTAGAAAGAGAATGTTTTCATTTAGGTTGGGAGGAATTCCGGTGACTAGGTGATTATTTTCAAATCGAGTATTATAAAGTTAGTTATGCATCTCCTTGCCAAAAGTCCTCTCTACCCTGCAGGTATTGTTTGGGCCAGCGCTTCTTACTTGCTCAGCTACTTCCTACCACAGATGTATGAACATACACATATGTTTAGATGGCATCTTCAAATGCTTTAGGGTTATGTATAAATCTATACTGTATTTTTCTTTTAAAATTTTGTTCTTCACTTTGAAAATTAAAAAATACTTACCCAGTTTGTAGTTGTAAGAACCAAAGGAATGATGTTTGCTCTTTTGAAAAAAAATAAATGTTTTAAAAGATGTTCACTAAATACTGTGAAATAGGATAGTTTTTTTTACCCAAGGAGCTTGGTTTGAATTGAGACTGTTGCTTCAGTTCACAGATGAAAATGGGAGACGTATGGTTGATTCTTCTCAAGAGTTCAGTGGTTGTAAATGTCACTTTCCGTTTTACCTTCATCACTGATATGCACTAGCACATTTCTGCATGGGAGTCTGTCAGGTTGCATCAGATAACCACAGATGATATAATATACTCTTGACAAGGTAGAATGTTTAGTTTTCAGGATGAATATTGTTAGCTCTGCCTTTTTTGTGTGTGTGTGGACATAGGCATGATTACTGTTGATGTAATCAGCATTGAGAACAAGAAAGCATGAGCTATATAGTGAAGGAAAAATAGCTGCATATCTGGTTGGATATATTTAATATATTTAAAAATAGGATGGCCTGGATAAGTCTTACTCTGTCAGTCCTGTTTCGGAGATCTGAAAATTGTCAATACTTTGTCCATTGAGACGGAAATCAAGGTCAGTCCTATGTAGACTCTTAGAGACCAGAGGAGTTGGAGGTTCAGGAACAGTTTTGTCAAAATTCTCCATCTTGACTTGATATTCACCTTTGGAACCTCGGGTCAGCAGAGAGGCGAAACAGTGGTGTAACATGATCTCAGATGGTAGATAGGATGTCCTCCTCTGGCAGATTTCTCCAGTGCCTTCCTGCATTGCTGAAAGGAACACCACCAGCTCAAAGTGGGGAGGACTTTCATGCTGGAGGAGCAGTGCAGCCAGAGGACTTGACGGTGTAATGGTGTGATAGTAAGTTAGTGGGAAGATGAAGAAGGGACATTCCTCAGAACTGATGCCATCAAGGTGGAAGTCCACACTGGTCTGGTATAGTTCACCATTTTCTCTTTCCTGATAGAGTACAGCTGAGACTCGAACACTGGTCAGAGGGCTGGGTCGGGTGTTGGCCACTTGGAACATAAGATTAGGTTTGCCCTCCGTGTGAGCCACTACTGCTAGGTCAGTAAATCGAATTGAGAAAGCTCGATTTTTGGGCCGGGCAATCTTCGCCACAAAGGCACCTAAATTAGAAACCATTGAAATTTTGTTTAGAGTTAAGACTTTAGACATTTACTCTGAATGAGAAGAATATATGAAGTAGTTATACATTTCTTGTTGCTTTTTACTGAATCAGAAATTCAACTCATTGTTTAATCTTAAGTGGTTTCATTTGCCTTAATTTCAGAATATATTTTGTTTAAAAAAACCCGTGATTTTAAAAGGGTTAAAACAAACTGATTTTGTTACATGGAAATTTTTCTAAGAGCAAAATTTAAAAGGATTTCCTATCTAAAACTTTATCCTCTAGTTTTTGCTTTTTTTACAAAGCCAGAAGAATTTCCTATATTCATGCCCCTAACATAAACAAAAAAGTAACAAAAAATCCATTGAATGTGATTAGAACCAGATAGCTTCAAGTTGCAATAGAGAATAGATTCAGTGAAGAACAATGTAGACCATAAAGGGCTGAATCAGGGGCCATGCATTGAATAATGTCTGAAGTTGGAAACACTTTTAAGTTGATATCAGTGTTCCTTTCAAGCACACCGTCCTGTGCCCTTAGCTCTAGACTAGTTTCCTGACTATTCGTGTGCCCATAGAACCTGTTGGCAGGCTTGCGGTTGTTACCAGAAATTGTTTTAAATGCTTACATATAAAATTAAAATACAGAAAGCCAAATATATTGGAATTCAGTTGAACATTTACAAAGAGCTAATGTACTATATGTGCCTTATTAGTGAATTAGCAAAATATATCTTACAATGCTGTGATTTTTGAAGTATTGTAGTTTGATATGAAAATATCTGATTTGCATTTATACCAGAATTACTGGCTATGATTTTCTGTATGTATTGTCAAAATAGAATGAAATGCTTAATCTAATTAGTGATTAGTACAAAGTTTGAAATGCTTCTCCATCTAAATTCACAGTTGCCCAAATTTAAGAAGTGACCCAGTGTAAAAATTCTTGTATAAATTAAGTGATCAGTTGTAGAGCTAGTTGGTAGCACACTGGCATTTCATTCCAGGTCACTTTTCATGAGGCCCAGTGCTTCTCAGATTTTATTGGCTATTACATTAAAGCCAGGTTTTCTGTCTGTCTGTCTTTCTTTTAAATGAAGTTCTTTTTTAAAAAATATTTACTTAGCAGAGAGAGAGAGAGAGAGAGAGAGAGAGAGAGAGAGAGAGAGAGAGAGAGAGAGAGGACTCCATCCAGCTTATGTGAGAATGGGGAATTGAACCAGGGTCCTTAGGCACTGGAGACAAATACCTTAACTACTGAGCCATCTCTCCAGCCCCTGTCTTTCTTAAAGTTGTATATGTCACATTAAAAAAAAAACTAGTTTTATTGGAGGAAAGAGTCTTAAGTGTTACCAGGTGTGTGGCAAAATTTCATAGTCTCTTTTATCATATTTTTGGTGCATTTTGCTAAAGATGTACATATGTAACTTGTTCTTTAGCACAGAGAGCTGATCATGGTGTTATAGACTCACTTATGTTGAGTAAATGTTGAATAAGTGATCTCAGAGAAGTTAATTGTTCCAATGGAAGAAGGAAAATAAAGGTTCTCTGTTAGGTAACATGACTGTTAAAATATGCCTTGAACATATTCTTCAGTTGTTTAGCAAAATAGCTTCTGTGAAAACTCTCATTAGACTTTTGTCAAGATCTGGCATAGGATGTTCCTGCAAATAGTGTCATAGTGGTCTCTTTTTTTCTTACACGGTTCCAATAGGTAAAGATTTAAATATTGAGTCAGATTCCTTAGCTATTTCTGTTGTTCATCCCTAGACTGTTTCTTTTCTTTCTTTGGTATCATTGGCTAATAGCACAAATAAGCAGATAATAGAATTGCATATAATCCACTATACCCTTTAAAATGCTTGCAGCTTTTTTTTTTTTTTAAGAACAAAGACAATTACCTGTGATAAAAGCCTCTAGCATGAGGCCTAGGAGCATTTGTATGGCAAGTAAGGCGATTGCACTTGGACAGTCACCACTGGGGAACATGGTACCATAACCAATTGTGAGTTGTGTCTCCAGGGAGAAGGAGAATGCAGCTGTGAAACTGGTGATGTACTTGACACAGATAGTATGGTTTTCAGGTGGGGCATCGTGATCTAGTTCCAAATCACCATTCATCTCAGCTAGAACATACCAGAGCACTGCAAAGACAAGCCAGTGGACAACAAAAGAAGCAGAAAAGACCAGCATCATCCAGCGCCAGCGCATGTCCATTAGGATTCCCCACGCATCTCGAAGATATGCAAGACCTCTTTGGGCACCATCCATTTGAAGTGTGCTGTGACCATCTTTGGTGACCATCCTTCGGTATCTCTGACTTAAGAGAGGAGCAATAACTTTGCAATTACTGCTGTCCATCTCAGGATGTAATTCTCTGAAATCAAGAGGATATTGGTTAGCCCTTAAGTGGTCCCCGTTCTCCCTCCCCCCCTTTGGTTTTTGTTTTTGAGGGAGGGTCTTGTTCTAGCCCAGACTGACCTGGTAAGTCATTCTGTAGTCTCAGGGTGACTTTGAAGTTACAGTGATCCTCCTACCTCTGCCTCCCGAGTGGAGTGCTGGGACTAAAGGTGTGTGCCACCACACCTGACCCTTAATTGTTCTAATTACTAATATTCATGAATTTTCAAGACGTCTTCATTTTTTTTCTCTTAAAAATATTTCTCTGATCAACACATTATTCCCTTATTAAGTGTATCTAATTATTGATAATAAAAATATTTCTCTGATTATAACTTGGGCAGGTTTTTACATACTGTTTACATCGGGGTAATTACTGGTCAAGCCACCCATTTGCTAGCTAAAAATTATGCATTACCTTAGAAAATTTCTTACTGTTCTTTTGAGCAACTATTAAAGTATCATTTGATACTTTAATATTTTCTAGATGCTTTGGAATTCTGGAGGAGGGAGAGGGTTATCATTTGTGCATGTTTAACACTCTTGTATTGTTTTTGTACAAGTCCAGGAATAAAATATTCATTGATTTGACTATAATTTTAAATAACTTTTTTATAACATGATTAGTAATTACAAGTTTAAGTGTATAAGTAATAAGAAATCTTGTGGACAGCTTGTACTACATTGTCTGCAGCATGTTAAATTTCCTTGTGTTGCTAGTGATTGAGGCTTGAGATCAGCTCCCCTGGGGTTTTTAATAGTTGCATGTGTGTGTGTATGTATATTTGTATGTGTGTGGCTACACATGTGTGTACTGATGTGTCTATATGTGGACATGGAGATCAGAATTTGATGTTAAGTGCCTGTTTCTGTCACTTTTCCTTCTGAGACAGAGTCTCACTCTAGCCCAGGGTGACCTGGAACTTACTCTGTAGCCCCAGGTTCCAAGTTGAGTTTGAACTCATGGCCATCCTTCTACCTCAGCATCCCTAGTGTTGGGACTAAACTCATGTACCACCACTATGCTTGGCTTTTCACCTTACCTTTTTTTTTCTTTCACCTTTTTGAGACAGGGTCGCTCTCTGAAACAAGAGCTCACTGATTTGGCTAAATAAACTAGCCAGTAAGCTCTGGGGATCAGACTGTTCCCACCTTCCCAGTGCTGTGACTCCAGTAAGCTCTGGGGACCAGCCTGTCCCCCCTCCCAGTGCTGGGATTACAGGCACTTGCTGGGAATCTGAGCTCATGTCCTCATGTTTGGAGCACAAGAGCTTTTCTTTACCCACAGAGCCATTTCTCCAGACCCCTCTGCATATATTTGAAGCCAGATTTAGTACAAGGACAAGACTTGTGCTTGAGGTAAGCTTTTAGAGAGCCTCAGTTTTTTTTTTTTTTAATTGTCCATAATGAGTTACAATATTTAGTGGGCAAACAATGAGTTGTTATCCCCAATTCCCCGCTGCCCTCCCCTCCCCAATCCGCTGGATAACTACCTCCATGAGTTGTCTGGATCAGTCCTTGTGACAGGGGACCATGGATAGCCTAGTATTCAGCCAGGTTCTCCTGGCCATGCCTCTGGATAATCTCTCCCACCACGGCTCTCACAATCTTTCCTCCCCCTCTTCCGCATAGTTCCCTGAGTCGTGGTGGATGAGTACTAAGGCTGCTTTAAGGTCGTGAGCTTAGGGGTCTTGGTGTCGAAAATCGTTGGTTTCTGTCTCACTGGCTTATCCTGTGTTGATTTAATGGCTGTGGGCCCCTTGTTCATCCTGTCATTCTCTGCGGGGTTCCATTTGGATCCTCCACGGTATGACTGTGGTGTAGAGAGCCTCAGTTTTAATGCATGCTTTTTAATTAGTCTATTTAGAATTTTACAGTTGAGGTTTTTTTTGGGGGGGTATGTGTACATGTGTGTATAATGTAGGTCTATGTAGAGGTCAGAGGAACGTTGGTCCTTGCCTTCCACCTTGAGACAGGGTCTTGTCACTACTGCATTTTGCAGGTTAGCTGGTACACAAGCTTTTGAGGATTCTATCTCTGCTTCCCTTCTTGCAGTAGGCACCCTGGGATTACAGATGCCTGCCACGCTCTAGTTTTTACATAGGTTCTGGTGATTTTTTTTGTTTGTTTTGTGTTTTTTTTTCCCCCTCCAAGGTAGGGTCTCATTCTAGCCCAGGTAGACCTGGAACTCTCTATAGTCCCAGGCTTTCCCTGAACTCACAATGATCCTCCTTCTGCTCCCAAGTGATGGGACTAAAGGCATGTACCACCATACCCATTGGTTCTGGCGATCTTAACTCAGGCTCTCAGGTTTGTGCAGGAAGCACTTTATCCCCAGCCTATGATTAGGATTTGTTTTGTCACCTTGTGGGCAAATTCATGTATTCTTTTTGCCTTGACTTATGGAGTATTGTCATCTTTTTTTTTTCTTTGCATTCTTCGTGGTTCATATGAAATGTTGGAAAAATAATTGTTTTCTTGGTAAAATAGAAAATTCCAGGCTAGGGATGTAACCCAGTGGTTGAATAGGTTGCTTGACATACATAACACCACCCTTAATTCAACCTCAAGAACTACCAAAAGAAAAGCCATCCCTGGTGACTTTCCCAGGTAACACTTCTCACTTCTAGTGTTTGGGATGGACCTCTGGGCCTGTGCATACTAAGCAAGCACTGTACCAATGAGTTACACTTCCAGCTCCATTTACACTAGTTTTGGAAGCAAGTAAACCACAACTGAAAAATTAAACACTTAATAAAAATAATCATTAAAAGATAAGTGGCTGTTGTTACGGGATTCCTTCAACATGTTGACGTGGATCATGCAAAAAAAAATCATCAAAAAAAAAAAAAAAAGGACTGGTTTGAAAGAGGAAGGGGCATGGAGGAGGAGAGGACAAAATGTTAATGAGAGGAGACTGTGATAAAAATATATTTTGTACATGAAAGTTACCAAAAAATTAGAGATCAGATGACAGTTTTGAAAAAGATTACTAATATAATTAGGTTTTCCCCCTGTAAAGTTTCCATCAAAGGTTATGTTTTCCTCTGTGTTGTAAATAGAAATCTATGTGCCTTCCATGTATAGGTCAAGAATGTCTACAACTTTTAGAAAATATTATTTGCATACAGAAAGAGAAGAGAGACAGAGAAAGTGGGCATGCCAGGGCCTCTAGCCACTTCATACTAACTCCAGAAGCATGCGCCACCCTTGCACATATGGCTTTATGTGGATGTTGGGAATCAAACCCAAGTCCTTAGGCTTTGCAGGCCAAGTACCTTAACCGCTGAGCCATCTCTCCAGCCCCCTCCCCCCTCCCCCCCTCTACAACTTTTGTATAGCAACTACTACAAACATCAGGAAATGCACTTTGCTTTCCCTAAGAATTGATTTCTCTCTTGTTTGCTATAGTCCAGTGTTACTAAGAGTTTATATTCAACTCTTTTATTGCTACTTTTTTTGTAAGTAGACACCCCAGAAGTGCTGCAATACCCTCTTGCCCAGCCATTCCTCCCCTCTTGTTTTGGGGCCTCTCTATGTAGCCAGGCTGGCTTTGAACTCTGGACTTTGCTGCCTCAGTCTTCTGGGTATTGGCAGTCATGTGCTGTCATCCCCAGCTTCAGCTCCTTTTTGCTGCTTGATGACATTCAAGAAGGCACCAGACCCTTGTGGAGTGGGGGTGTGACTTGGGTTTGCTGGATCCTTCTATGTCTAGGCACTTTGTGGTTTGACTTTTTTGTGTTACTGGGATTGGACATTGGACAGTTCGGTATATACAACTTTCTTTTTTGTCCTCAGGCCAATATAATATTTATTGGTTATATCAGAGTTATTGTTTTCTATTTTTCTTTGATTTGAGCTAGAACTACTGATTGACACTGGGTTGATTGGTTAGTTCATTTACATTAGGTGTGCATTTCAGTTTCATAATGTTAGACTTAACCCTCTGTGTTTATTATTAATTGTAGCATACTTGTCAGGCAAGCACTCTATTACTGAGCTACTCACAGCCAGTATTTAATGTTCCCGATTTTTGCTAGATTCCTCAAGTGTCCTAAAAGTGTCCTACTGCATCTCCTACCTTTGAGGATAATGGAATCTTCATGGGCACTCTGCTAAGTGCTTTTATCTTGTGTTTTCCCTGATCTTTAGTGTGTTAGGTAGATAGATGTTGTTACTCCCATTTTTTTAGAAGGTACCACTAGGTTTAGGCAGGCAAAATTCATTCATACAAATCAAATGAGAATTTTGGATTATTGCCCTACTTCAGCTAACTGAAAAGTTAATATTTTTTTATCTATAAGATGATGTTCATTTAGTTTATTGAAATCAAAATCTTTCCCAAGAAGGCATTGTGTTCTAAAGCTAGTTTTTATAGCCAGAATTCTAGCACCTTCAGAAGGTATTTTCTAGCACCTATAACTCAGATCACTTAACCCTTTGTCAGCTTTGTCTGTGGTTCTTTTGGTGGTAATGATGCTTAGGAAGCATTAACTTATGTGAAACCATCAGACAATTCCTTGTGTCAAGTAAGCTTTCAGTATTAATTCCTTTTTTATGAGGAATGTTTTCTAGCCTTTGTAGTATTAAGTACCAGCATGATTCCCCTTTTATAGATGAGAGTGAAAGTGAAACACAGCTTCCTATAGCCACAAAGGTAGTAAGTGCTAGGTGTGTATTAATCTCATGCACGCTGAGTCCAGAATCTACACCGTATTGACTCAAGAAACAATCCAAAACAGACATTTGACCTTGGTTAGTCTTTCTTTGTGAACACACTGTGTTCAAGAGCCACTGCACTGTTTGCTCTTTAGTCCAGACCTGTGATGTATAATTAAGAAACGGATCTTTAGTACAGATGTTTAAAATGGGCAGACTCAGAATTATTAGCCTGTTTAATTCTGCAGAACAATGAAGATAAAACAATATTGAGAAAGTTGTTCATATATAGCTTTGCTAAGTAAGTCATTTTAAAAATTATAATGCTTGGGCTGGGGAGATGGCTCAGTGGTTAAGGTGCTTGCCTTCAAAGCCTAAGGACCCAGGTTTGATTCCCCATTGCCCTTGTAAAGCTAGATGCACCAAATGGTGCATGCATCCGGATTTTGTGTACATTCGCTGGAGGCCCTGGTGTACCCCCCCCTTCCACTTGCAAATCAACAAATAAAATAAAAAACTGTTAGAACAATTGTTTAAAAGAAATTATTTGTATATGTGTTGGGGGTGGGTGTGGTGCAGGGTTGTATGCCAAAATCTCTTGCCACCACACACAAATGGTAGATACTTGCACCACAATGGTGGTTGGCTTTCCATGGGTGGCTGGGGAATTGAACCTAGGCTGGCAGACTTTGTAAGCCATTGAGGATGGATCTAGCAGTGAAGGGATAGGCTGATTTCACAAAGATGTGTGAACAGCTTTGTTCTGAAGGCTGGACCCTGGTTCTTGCTTTGCTTCTGGAACTCCTGTCCTGGTGACTGCTGCTAATGGCCCAGTGTGTCACAAAGCATTGGGAAAAGAAAGTGCCACCATTCTTTTTGATTCCAAACTACTTTATGAATGAATACTGAAAAATTTCTTACTTCAGATCCTGTCTGTATACATTGTACTTTACAAAGTTATTCTCCCTTGAGTCCGTTCAGGATTGTTATTAACCTACAGTTTTTGTTATAGTCCTATTCTAGCCTCTTTACAGTTTCATCTTTTCTCTTTTCTCTAGCAAATAAATAACATGGAAAAAGCCATGCACAGGGAAGTCCAAAAGCCAGTTTCAGAACATCGAAGCAGTTTTTTTTTCCATGATACTTTGTTGACTTGTTTGGATTATTTTGGCAAGTAGCTCAAGTAAGATTTTGATCCCCACCTAATGGTTGCTCTGAAAATTCTTTGGATTCATGTGGTCATTGTGATGTAGTAGAAAGAACATAGATGGTGGACATGGCCTTGAGACGCTGACTCTGTTATATAGCTGTGCCATTTTGACCTCCTTGGCCAGATATCCTTAGATTGAAAACAGAATGAGGGGAAAGGAATTAACATAATCTCTTAAAGCTCTACTAATTAGTAAGTTTATTTTCATTTCCTTCGACTGATATAGGTTTCTTAATAGTATTATATTTTTTTCTATATGATTTTATGTGTGTCTGTGTTAAAATAACTACATTATTTTTGCCTGATATATATATATATATATATATATATATATATATATATATATATATATATATGCAGGCCCATTAAATATAAGTGTCTAGTGGACAGATATGTGTACATTATTATATTTCCAAGTGATATTTATACCCCAGGCACATGAGTGCTTTTTTTTTTTTTTTTTGCAGGCTGGGGGGGTTGGGAGGGTATCATGTAGTGCAGGCTGGTTCCAAACTTTCTGAGTAGCTAAGGATGACCTTGAACCCATCTTATTGCCTCTACCTATGGAGTGCTGTGATTACCAGTGTGTTTCACCATACCTGGCATCGAGTACTTTTTAAATGTATTTATCTTGGTTTATATTTTTTCTGTGATTCTCATCAACTGATTATAATAGAAAGTAGAATAGGAAAAGTGGAACGTTAGTGTATGAGCTGCAACATATTTTCCCATGTATAAATTGTTGGATGGAAGCCGGGCGTGGTGGTGCACACCTTTAATCCCAGCACTCAGGAGGCAGGTAGGAGGATTGTTGCCATGAGTTCAAGGGTACCCTGAGACTCCATAGTGAATTCCAGGTCAGCCTGGGCTAGAGTGAGACCCTACCTCAAAAAACAAAACAAAATAAAAAAAAATTGTTGGATGGAAAAAGTTCTACTTAATATAAAAGTGATAATTTGATAGCTTCATTGGGCGTTAAAATGACTATTCCACTCTACTCTTAATATTGTAGCTCTTAAACCTGTGTCTTTTTTGCTGCTGTGTCTTCAAATAGTACATTATTAGCTCTTATTAGACTGTGAAGATGTAGGCTATACTTAAGATGTTAAATGAATGCCATATTCATGCCTGATGTCTATACTTTAAGACTATGTTGAAAGTATTTTGATCACCTCTTTCCTCTGTAACTAGGGCAAGCAATATGCATTTTGTTGTATGTTAGCTATTATATAAGATGAGATTTCTTTCATCTTTTAACTTCCTATTTACAGAAGCATTTGCTAATTTCAGTAATAATTTCATATTTAAAATTATTTAAGCTGGGCATGGTGGCGTACACCTTTAATCCCAGCCCATGGAGCCAGAGATAGGAAGATTGCTGAGAGTTTGAGGCCATCCTGAGACTACATAATGAATTTCAGGTCAGCCTGGGCTAGAGTAAAACCCTACCTCAAAAAAAAATTTTTTTTTTAAAAGTTGGATACTTGGCCCTTTGTGTGGCTTAATAAAATAAAAACACTGTGATATAGTCTTTTGACATTAATTTCCATGTCCTCATTTTGAGTTTCTTTAATCCTTTACAAAAAATGCATTTTTAAAAGCCACTGAGTTTTGTCTGTCATTTTTCTACTCATTTATTCATTATAAATGAGAATTAGTATATATTTAATAAAATAATTGAGACCAAAATTCCCTGATTCTTTCAGTAATGCTATTATTAACAATAATTATTAATTTAGTAACACAAGGAGATATATTGAGAAAACAGTGAGGAAGGTCAGAGTGTCAGGGCAAACATGTTTAGAATTTTGGTGGTCATCCAAAGAAGAGACAGAAAAGAGGAAAGAAAAGTCAGGCCTTTTTAGTCAAACTCAGAAAAGCTTTCAGGCTTAACAATGAAGATCTGCAAGCAGCTGTCAGTAGGACTATTAATCCAATTCTAAAATTTAAGAGAATAGAAAGCTTTTAAAATCTATGACCATATAGGTAACGTGTCTGTTTTAAAATCAGTTGTAAGCAAGCTTTGTAACTGTTTGCTGGTCAGCTGCCTCTTGAGGAAAGAATAAGAATGTACTCACCAGTTCTCTTGTGGGTTCAGCCTGTGTACCAAGGTAGTTTTTAAGAAAGCTTGCAGAGTCTGTTCTTTTGATCTGGTTTGTAGGTTCTCTTCTTAGACTGGCTCTTCAGCGAACATTCCTGTGTTTATAATGTTGTGGGGGCTGGTTTCAGCTGAAGCTGATGTGATTGGTCACTTAGCCTGCAGGGGGGCCAATTAGCTCTGATCATGTGGAAAAGAATGCTGGTTTGTTAGGAGGTCTTTCTTTACCCAACACAAACCTTAACAACTCTGGAGAGAGCCTCCAGAACTGACGTGGAGAAGGGTGCATTTTTTCCCTCTAATCAGGACCGGTTTTTAGTAAGTTTGCATAATCTTACTTAAGAGTTTATTTGAAAGTTCAAAGGGATAAAATTCCCTGCAAGGTTTCCTTTCAGCCATCTTTCCTTATATAGCAAATTGAAGTGTGAGATATCTCTTTCACTAATCTTTTTTCCACCATTTCTTGGAGGAAGATTAGTTGGATAAGAATGTTTAGGTATAATTAATGAATTGATTTTTCTAGTTTTCCTATTCCACCTCATCAGAATAGCTACCAGTAGTTCCAGATCTAGTAGGTGTAGGTAATTTAGTTACCTGAACATTTGTTTGTTTAATTACAAGGTGACTAGGAATAAAATTGTTTTGTTACTTATCTTTAAACAGCACACCTGTGGGGAAGAACTAAAGAACTCTTAAGGCAGGCTTTAGTGATACTAGGTGATAGTTTCTTGTATTAAAGTAGTGTTCAGCTGGAAAATGTCTGCAATCCAGCTTATAGCAACCTCAAAATGAGCTGAGGTATGTCTTTGTGTAATGCTCTAGTGAGTGGTGATTTTCTCCTCTGTTAGCTGCTGATTTTAAAACTTTCATCAACTGTTACATGTAAGAGGATCTGAGAAACAAAGACTGTGTTTGTTTGAAGCGAAGTCATGGAAGGCCTGCTGGGAAAATTATTAATGTAGACCAATATAATGCTACTTAGAAAGGGAAATCCGCCTTTGTGGATTCCTCTCCTTCCTCCCACAATTTAAAAACTATACTAATTCCTTCTTTGTTTAATTAACACCAAACATTTCAATACAGGTTCAGACACAGCTTTGGTAACTTTGACCTTCAGAACTAGAGAAGGAAAAAAACATTCAGGTGGAATTTGTGGTGTGAGACTCATTCCCTGCCTGTGTTGGTAGGATTTATACCAGTTCTCAGCTAGCTGATCAAGGAACAGAACAAACTAGAACAGTAAAAAGACTAGAGTTAGTAGTATAGCATTGACTTCCTCATGGTAGAAGTGCTTCAGTGTAGCTGCTTTGTGTCTTGAATAGACAGAAAAGAATGGAGTGTAGCTTTAGAAGCCCCCCCTTTGTTTCTTTGTGAGACATTCTGACTATGTAGCCCAGAGTGGTCTTAAATTTGGGGATTCTCTTGCCTCAGCCTCCTGAGGGCTGGGATAATTGGCATGTACTATCACTCCTGACAGCTTCTTGTAATTATGTATACCATTTCATAATATTTTGAGGCAGAAATGATCTCTAGAGTTAAGGAAGAACTATCTTTGCTAGTTTGTTAGCTCTCACTTTTATTTCAGGTGATAAGGCAGGAGAATCAATGTGAGTTCAAAGTCAGCTTGGGATACAGAGTGAGACTGAGGGGGTGGCAGAAAGAGAGGAAGAAAGAGACTTCACATGAAGTTTTCTGATTCTGGGATTCCTCCAATATGAAAATTTGCCATAGATAGTAATTCTCAGTTGTTGAGTGCGGACATTATAGACCAGTTCTGGAGTGTCACTTGGGAACAGTGCATGCCCATGGTCATTTAGGCATCTAAACTATTCTGGATGGAGATTTCTAGTTTGTCTGGGATACCACTGATATTGGCACAGAAGATATACCAACTTCACCCTTAAAACACCCAGTCCCTTGTGTCTGAACAGAATTTGTGATTTCTGTTTTAGGTGTGTCACAATAAGGCAGTTGGATCTGAAAATCTCTTCTATGAACGAACATAAATGCTAGAACTTTTTCATTGATTTTATTCAACATTATGACTAAGTCAGGTGCCAAGAGCAGACAAATTATTCTTTATTAAATTCAAATCTCTGTCCAAAAGGTATTTGATTTTCTGTCAGTTGATGTATAGTGTATAGTCCACAAATACACTGTGTTGTTCTGAAAGCCACAAGGCATTTGCTGGAGTGCAGTAACCTGTTTGTAGGGCCATCTCTACCTCTTCACTTCACTTTTGAAGATACCGACTCTCTAAGATTTTTTGTTTTGTTTTGCTTGGTTTTTGTTTTTTGAAGTAGGTTCTGACTTGGAACTCACTCTATAGTCTCTGGCTGGCCATGAACTCACGGCAATATCCTCCTACCTCTGTTTCCCAAGTGCTGGGATCAAAGGTGTGCACTACCATGCCCGGCCTAAGATTGCTGTTTCTTTTTTTTTTTTTTTTTTTTTTTAATAAATATTTTATTCCCACATGTGGTGGTGTGTGCATATACATGTGTATGGGTGTTCCAGGGCCTCTTAATGCTGCAAACAAACACCAGACACTTGTGCTACGTTTTGTGTCCAGTTTATATGTTGTAGATTGGACAACAGTCGAATGACTATCTTTGCAGGCTTTGCAAGCATGCAGGTCTAACTACTGTACTATTTTCCCAGCCCCAATCTTTGTACTCTTGCATGTTGAAGCCTTCCCCCAGACTTTAGGTGGCTGCTAGGTATACACCAGCAGATAGCATGAGGGCTGTGGAGGCAAAGTCACTCTCCCACGGCGTTGAAGTGTTCTAATATGTTGCAGCAGCTCAGAACTGTTGTGTTTTCAGGACAGTGTTAGCCAACTGAATGAGTTTTATTAACCCTCAGAGGTTAGGCTGGGTGAAAGGTTTAGAGTCTCTGGGTATAGAATCAACTCTATGTTAGCCACTCTTGGATTCTAATTGCTGAGGGCAAAAGGAAGTAAAATATCAGCGCTTGGATGATTTCCATATCACTTTTTTTTTTTTTTTTTGAAGTAGGGTCTCTTTCTAGCCCAGGCTGACCTGGAATTTACTATATAGTCTCAGGGTGGCCTCATACACAGTGATCCTCCTACCTCTGCTTCCTGAGTGCTGGAACTAAAGGCGTGCACCACCATGCCTAGCTCACAGGTTTTTTTTAAAGGTAAAGCAGAGTAAAGTTTATTCAGAAAAAGTAGTAAAGAAGCAGAGAGAAACAGACTTCCTGTTTGAGGAGGGGATCCGGAAACCGGAATCCCCCTTTTACTATCAGATAGAAAAATATAAAGTCACTTGTTATAAAAATTTGCACATAAACAAACTTCAAAGTCTGTCCCATAATTCCACTTTTGCTTTTGGAAATTGAGCACTTGGGAGCTCTGAATCTCACAGCTGTAGATTTTGTTGGCTGCATGCCTCTTTGCTCCATCTGAAGTTTTCCATAAACACTATTTTTGGCTGTGAGTCAAACATGCACACAGGTGCCCTTTTACTGCTCCTTCTCCTTAGGAAGTCCACTCAGTCAGACCAGGCGGAAGCCAGCACTGATTTTTCATTTAATTTTTGGAAGAATCCTAGTTAGACTGAATGTATTAAGGCAGAAAATGTTCACTATCATTGGAAGTTCTGTTTGTATATGGAGTACTGCATGTACTTTAGCAGCTTTAACACATCTTACTGTGATGTAACAACATAAATATTATGTAAAGTAGATTCCTCATAAAGTGGCCCTATTTACTATATTGAATAAAAATATAGTTTAAGTTGATGTTTCTTTTGTAGACCATAACACACCTTTAAGACTCTGATGAAAGCCTTAAACCCTTTTCCTATGTGCTGGCACACCATGTGCTTCTAGTTGAGGGGTTCATGGATCTGGGCTCATTCTTGATTGACTTAGGAGTAGTTGCTTCAGACATGCGCTTATAAACTATTTCATTGGATTTACTTTGGCTTTTTTTCCCCTTTCCCTTTTTTAAAGCAGGGTCTCACTCTAGTCCATGCTGATCTGGAACTTACTCTGTAGTCCAGGCTGGCCTCAAATTCATTGTAATCTTCTTACCTCAGCCTCCCCAGTGCTGGCATTATAGGCCTCTGCCACCATGCCCAACTCTAATTAGATTTACTTTAAATCACCTTGTTTATAAATTGATTTTTAAGATTTCTAAAAGAAGCCTGGGGCTAGGAGATAGCTGAGCAGCTAAAGGGGCTTGCTTGCAAAGCCTGATGGCCTGGGTTCAATTCCCCAGTACCCACATAAAGCCAGATAAACAAAGTGTTACATGCATTTGGAGTTTGCTTGCATTTCCAAGAGGCCTTGGCATACCCATACATATTTTTCTTTCTCTCTGTCTCTAATAAAAATATTTTTAAAAATTAAAAGAAGCAAACCAACATACTTGTTTACTCAACTTTGTCATAATGCTGATACTGAAAGAAGTGTTTGACTTTGAATGCTGAAAAGGGCCATGTGGGTGGCCCTCATCAGCGTAGAAGGCTGAAATTTTTAGACATGAAAGGAACTTGACATACCAACTTTAAAAAATATTTTTATTTATTTGCAAGCAAAGAGAGACAGGAGGTGGAGGGAGGTAAGAAGGAAAGAAGAATGGGCACCCCTGGGCTGCTGCAGACTTTGTGCATTTGGCTTTACATGGGTACTGGGGAATCGAACCTGGGTCTTTAGGCTCCAGAGGCAATTGCTTTAACCACTCAGCCATTTCTCTGGCTTGAGATCATACATAACTTTAATGTTTGTTATTTTTTAAATTATACCAAGAATACACAGATATATGTATATAAGCTCATTATATATAAGGTGATGTTATCTGACATTTCTACCAATCTATAATTAGGTTAGAAAGGATTTATTTTAATGTTTTAGAGTGGTGCTTCATATGGTAAAATTTTAGTCATTTATTAGTAATTAGTAGTATATTAGTAGCACTTTATGGTAATATTTGAAGCCAACCTTCTAAGCATAATTTTTAGTGTAAAATTTTTCTGTTGAAGCTGATCTTACCATATTTTTCAGAGGTATACATTTTTAAATTATCTCCGCAGGGTAATTGGTACAAATTCACCTTTTCTAACTCAGAAATGTTACCAGACTCTGTCCCTAAGTTACAGCATGCATAGCATATCCACTGGCCTTTTAGAGCTTGACAGGCTTTAGATCCTGGATTTCTTCCTGTTTCAGTTTTTCTGGAATTTCTGGCTGTTTCCCATAGGCTTGTGAGTAAACTATGAAGAAAAATGAAGTAGAGGGATATTATGAAGTTGTACACATAGGTTCCATGTTTGAATTAGGACTTAGCTCTATGATCTTGAAACCACCTACAGGTAGGTGTTCCTTTCCTCGCAGGAGATGGTGAGGCTTAACCTAATCTCCTGTGGCCATTAAGAAGATCAGATGAAGTATAGAATGCATTGCATCAACTGTAATGTATCAGGCCCTTTATTTCCATGCACACCCCTGGACTATGGGCCTGGAGGGCAGGTGCTGTGTCCAAGTTTGTCTGTGTTTGCCATCTTAATGAGTCTAATGTGTTTGTTTATGGAAAAGGCCATCACGTTAGCTTTTTCTAGAGGTTTGAGTAAAATAAATGTTAGAATAAGTATTGCTTCTTTTTTTAAGGAAAATATTTGGTAATAATTACAAAAGTTGAAGATGCTGACTAGACAACAATTTCATACCTGAATGTATTATGTACTGAAAAAGAAATACAACCATTTGCTCACCAGAATTTGAATATAAAAATCTTCATTGGTACGTAATTCATAATAGCAAAAAGCTAAAAATAACCCAAATGCCAGCAGTAAACATTGTGCAGCAATGCAAGAACAAGCCACTGTTCTTTGTCACATGAATGTCCCATGATCAGTAAATCAGATGTAAATGAATCTATATAAAGAAGTTCAAAAAGGCAAAATTAATATTTGGGAAGAGAAGTCAGGATAGTGCTTACATTGAGAAGGACTGTTGGGGGCATGTATAAAGATTTAAAAAATATTTTAGTATTTATTTGAGAGGGAGGGAGGGAGGGAAGAAGGGGGAGAGAGAGACACACACACGGGGGGAGGCATGTGCCATCTTATGTGGGCACTGGGGAATCCAACTCAGGTCCATATGCTCTGTAGGCAAGCGTCTTAACCACTTGAGCCAACTCTCCAGCCCATGAAGATTTTTAAAAAATATATTTATTTGAGACAAATAGGAAGGGTGGGAAGAGAGGAAGAGGCAGAGTCAGACAGTGCATATGGGCGCACCAGGGCATCTTGCCACTGCAAATGAACTCGAGATGCGTGCGTTTGGCTTTACATGGATACTGGGGAATCGAACCTGAGCTTTCGGGGTTTGCAAGCAAGTGCCTTTTAACCATTGAGCCATCTCTCCAGCCCATGTATGAAGATTTTTGAGAGATGATATTTTTTTCAACCTAAGGCGATAGTTTTGTGTACTTTCCTGTAAGAATGTTGTACTTCAGCTAAAAGGTGTCTTGAGGGTGAAAGCAAGAGTGAGTGAAGTCTGTTTATAAGTACTGACTCTTTTCATCCTTCCCTTTTGAAGTTACAGTGGCCCTAACCCGAACCTGAACCCAACCCCTAACCCTAACCCTAACAAGAGAAAACCAAGCAAGTTTATTAATAGAAACAGTGTGCATCATGTATGAGAAACTTTGATGCGGGAGAGTAGGAACTATGGTTAGAAGTCAAAATTGAAATCGATTACTATTTTTTCATTATATAACACTTGATGTCTGAAACAGTATACTGAAGTCTTCAGAAATTGTTTTATGGAAACAACCACTAATAAACTGCCATGGTAGATTTGTGTTAGTGTTCTTGTAAATCAATTTAGAATGTTTCACTTCAACCCCCTCCCCTCTAAATGAAGATCACTAGGTTCTAACTAACCCATTTGCATTAGTAGGGCAGGGTGCATAACCATAGAGAAGTATTTGGTATCATCAACAGTAGGTATGCAGATTTCAATTACATAAAAGTGTTATGCCAGGTGCTTCAGGGAGTGACTGTGATCCCAGCAAACTTGGAAAGCTGAGGTGGGAGGATCACTTGAGGCCTTTCTGTAAAACACAGTAAAGCCTGCATTTTGAGAATGGAAGGAAAGGAGGGAGGGAAAGGAAGAAAGGAAGAAGGGAAAGGTAATCAGATACATAGATTTCTTTCTTTTTTGGTGGTGGTGGTAGAGGGGTCTTTGTAAATGCTAGGCAAGTTACCACTGAGCCATGCCCCAGTCCTCTCTTTGTTTCTTTGATTTTAGGTTTTCTCTGTGTAGCCCAGGTGTGACAATCTTCCTGTCTCAGCTTCCCAAATACTGGGATTACCGACATGCACCAGCATGGCCAGCTAGATTTCTGGTGGTGGTGGTTTTTACTGTTTTTATTGTGTATATATAGAATGTGTGTGCATGTTCGGAGTGTGGGTGCATGTGTTTGTGCATGTGGAGGCCAGAGTTTGATGTTGGGTAACCTCCTCAGTTACTCTCCATCTCTCACTAACCTGGAGCTCACCCATTGGTTAGTTAGACTAGCTAGCCAACAAGTCCTAGGGATCCTCCTGTCTCCACATTGTTAGTGCTGGGACTTCTGGTATGTGCTGCTGTTCCAGTTTTACGTGGGTGCTGGGGACCTGGACTCTGGTTCTTAAGCTTTTGTGTCAAGCAATCTTCTCAGCCCTACATTTCTGTTTTAAAAATTGTATGATTAGGACTGGAGAGCTGGCTCAACTGTTAAGGTGCATGCCTCTAGAGTCCAAGTACACGGGTTCAATTCCCCAGTACCCACATAAGCCAGATGCACAAAGAGGCACATGCATCTGAAGTTCGCTTTGCACTGGCTGGAGGCCCTGGTGCTCCATACTCACTCTCTGTATCTCTGCTTACAATAAATAAATAAAACATAGAAGTAATTAAAAAAATTTTAGGATTAGAGTCTGGATATATAGCTCATTTAGTACAGTACCTGCCTAGCATGCATAAGTCCATGGATTTGATCCTCAGCCCTGCATAAAACCATGCATAGTGGCACTTGTCTGTAATTCAGCCATTTGGAAGGTAGAGGCAGAATTATCAGAAGTTCAGGGTCATCCTCCTCTAAACATGGAGGCTGACCTGGTCTACAAACATGTCTCAAAAACAAAAAGAACAAAATGACTGTGGATTTCTGTACTTTAGTAACTTTAATTTTTTAAATAAAACCTTTTAGTTATTCAGTTTTTAAAAAAAGTAATCATGTGTTTTCAGTGAGTTATGTTCTTTGCCGTTACTATTGTTTTGTTTTACTTTGGTACATTACTTTTTAACAGGCTTGGTGTATGAAAATGACTGTGAAAGCGAGTGGTCACCTAGCTTAGCCATCATGTAGTAGTAATGTATGTCCATGTCACAGTTCAGTTCATGCCTGGCATATAATTTTTTCTTACTAATTTCATTGGTAAAAGCCATTACCCAGTGTTTTAAAACTTGTATATGTTAAAGGTTTCTTTGTTTTAGATTTCTCTTTTGTAAATATAGCTACATTTTTCACTAAGTCATATAATAAAAGTGATGTTTTGTAAGATAGATTGATCTCTAATCTGAGCAGGATAGTTTAGGTCTTCTGACTCAAGCAAGGAAAGATGTAGAATATGTCTTCACTTGAATTCATAAAAGTTTTATTGTGTGTTTATAGATATCTATTAAGCAAATTAATATTTGACTCCTTTCCATCTTATTTAATAGTAGTTTGTGATTTTAGATAATCTCATAGTCCCTCCCCTCCCTTTCTCTCTTCTCCCTTCCTCTCCCTTCCCATCCCTTCCTCTCCCCCCCCTCCCCTTTCTTTTTGATAATTTCCATGGTATATAGTATATGGTATATAGACAATATACCATGATCACAATCCCCTCCCAATACTCCCCTTTCCCCCCTCCTAAATCTCCCCTCCACTGAATCCCTCATTCTTTTCTACTAGTCTCTCGTCTATTTTGATGCCATCAATTTTTTCCCCTCTATTACGCAGGACTGGTGTGGGTAGCATCAGCCACTCTGAGGTCATAGATATCAAGGCCACTTTGTGTCTGGAGGACAGCATGGCAAGCAGTCGTCCCCTTCCTTTGACTCTTACATTCTTTCCATCACCTCTTTAGCAATGATTCCTGAGCCTTGGAGGGTGTGATAGAGATGTCTCACCTAGTGCTGAACACTCCACTGTTACTTCTTCTCAGCACTTTGGCCATTTTTGAGTCATCTCAATGGTCATCACCTGAAAAGAGAAGTTTCTTTAACCAAAGTGAGTGTAGCATTAATATGTGGGCATAAGCATAAGTGTTTTCAGGGCAGTTTGTTGTGCATAATATATCCATTTAGCCAGACAACAGTAGTAATTTCTCCACTAGGGCTTATGATCTCCTCAGACATAGGCTTTTGGTTACCAGGCAGGAATTTCCTCCCATGGAAGAATCCAATCCAATCAGATCAATTGATTTCCCCCAAAGCAGACATGCCACCATTGCCCCAGTTGGTCCATTTGGTTTGTCTGGCCAGCTGTAAGGTTTGCAGGCCCCACTGCTGGTTAAGGTGACTTTTCTCCTCCCAAAGGCTATTAGCTACATGGCTCTTTGCTGACAGCTAGTTAATAGGGAGGAAGCATCTAGCTCAGCTCCAGCTTGATTTCCCAGTGACCTATAGGCCAAGCATGAGAAGACTTAAGCAATAGGGTCTTACCATGCAGTTGTGATGGGCAACCAAGAGTTTGTCTGCCCATTCTTTTTTAAAAACATTCATTCATTCATTCATTCATTCGTGTGTGTGTGTGTGTGTGTGTGTGTGTGTGTACACGTGTGTGTGTGTACACCATGGCCTCCCCCTGCTACAAACATGACAGGTGCATGCATGTGTCACTTTTTGGGTCTGACTCTACATGGGTACTGGGTAATTGAACCAAGGAAGACAGGCTTTGCAAGTAAATGCTTTTAATTGATGAGCCATCTACCTTTTTGCCTGTTCTTGCTTGAGTCAGAGTCTCTTACCAATCCTATAGCTCAGTGATTTTCTGGTCTTGGCTCCCTATAAGTCTGGGGTTATGGATGTGCATGGCCACACCCAGATGTTTTATGTGGGTCCTGGGGATCAAACTCAAGCCTCTCAGGTCTCCTCAGGCCCTCATGCTTGCATAGGAAGTACTCTTAATTGCTGAGCTCTCTCTCCAGCCGCCTAGGTTTTTTTTTAAACTAACCTTCCTCCCTCCCTCCCTCCCTCCCTCCCTCCCTTCCTCCTTCCCTCCTTCCATCCTTCCCTCCCTCTCTAATTTGAGGGGGGACAGACAGGGAGAGAGAATGGGCATGCCAGGGCCTCCAGCCCCCACAAACGAACTCCAGACACATGCACCACCTTGTGTGTCTGGCTTTAGGTGGGTGTACTTGAGGGATCAAACTTGGGTCCTTCTGCTTTGCAGGCAAAGCCTTAACCACTAAGCCTTCTCTACAGCCCTAAAAATAAATTTATTTATCTATTTATTTGCAAGTAAAGAGAGATAGAGAAGAGAGACAGACAGAATGGGCATGCCATAGCTTCTAGCTACTGCAAACCAACTTCAGATGCATGTTCCATCTTGTGCTTCTGGTTTAATGTGGGTACTGGGGAATTAAACCCAGGTTGTTAGGCTTTGCAAGCAAGTACCTTAATCATTGAGCCATCTCCAGCCCTAGGTTGGTTTAGTGGTTTTTGAATTAGGATCTCTAACAACAATAACAAACAAAAAAAAAAAAAGAGGAAAAAATGAATTAGGATCTCATGTAGCTCAGTTGACCTCAGATTCCCTATGTAGCTGAGGATGATCTTGAATTTCTGTTTGTCCTTCCACCACCTCCCAAGTGCTGGGATTATGAATAGACTTGTGGTACCATGCCTGGCATCAACAACCAGCATTTCTTTCTCTGCCTTTGTAGGCCAGATGTCAAGGAGCAGCTTAGTTTATTGGTAAAGTGGTTCTGTCCTAAGTGTCTCATGAGGCAGCAGTGAAGGTTTCTGCTTGGTCTTCAGACAGCTTAAGGCTCATTTGAGATTAGGTCTGCTTCTAATCTTGGATTTCTGGTGGCAAGCTTCAGGTTTTGCCATGTGGCTTCTCCATAGGCCTATCCCAGCATATGGTAGCTGGCTTTCTTTAGAGCAGATATCCAAGATAGTATATTACTAGGAGATAGTCTAGCCGAGCTTTAAGAGGAGAGCACTACACAGGTCCCAGCAGGCAGGTGTTGTCAGGGTGCTCTTGCAGTGTGCTGACCAGCACAAGAAAGCAGGCAGGGTTTTCCCAAGCAGATGATGCTCTTTCTCTCTGCTATGATACTTGATGACTTAATTAGACAGTGCCTACTAGTAGCCTTGCATTCATGTGGGCAGATAGAATGTGAAACCTTAGAATGTGTGCAATGGGATACATGAAGATGACTAAAAAATGAGAATTTCCTTGCTGTCAGATACCATTGTTCAGCGTTTTCACTTTTGTTATATTTCAATGAAAAGGATTTGACACTGAAGATGCACCTTTGTATGTAGACTGTGGGCACCAGTATGTGTTCGGATTGTCAAGTACTTTAATGTGAAATGTTGTAGGATGCTATGAATTATATGTTAGCATATGGGATATGGTGAAGAATTGTTCACATAATTTAGAATTATCGTATTCTTTAAAAATTTTAAAGTTTAGTTTACTTGATCAACCTGGCTCTCTCTTATCAATGCAACTTTTTTTTAACTTTTAAAATTGTTTATTAAGCTTCTACAAACATATCTTGGCACAAATATTCTATTACCATGGGCATTCCTTTTTCAAGAACAGAGGCACGGAATACTGTTACTCTGACCAGCATCTGACTTCCATTGTACATTTTGTGTCTTGGAGGAAAAAACTCCAGATATTATAGTGTATGAATCCATATCACATGATAAACCAGGAGACGATTAGTTATGTTGCCTAATTGAGGCTGGCTTTTGGAGTATTCAAGTATGTCTAGGAATATATCAGAAAATAATTTAGATTTATTGCACTTATCCTTATTTTTTATTCTGATAAATTATTAATAAAAAGCAAGAACACATTAAGGTAAAACTGATACTTTTTATAACTACTTAAAAATAAAACTTTTACTTTTTTTGGATAACAGCATTTAGGAAAAACATAATTGAATTACCTTAATTTAGTAAATTATCTTTTAAAACAATATTAAATTGATTTAAAAAAAAGCTAAAGCACATTAAAAGGACATTCACCATGATCCAAGCATTTAGAATCCATACGATTCTTTTTTAATATTTTATTTATTCATTTTTAAGCAGAGAGATAGAGAGAGAGAAGACCGGGCCAAAAAGACGTGTGCTCCAGTCACTGGTCCCTGTAGCTCCCGTGGCAGCGCGGTCCTGGAGGTGGTGGCTCACTGAGGCCTCTGGGCTTTTGCCACTACACTTGCTATTTATGTATGACTTCACATTTTTAAAAATATTTTACTTATTAATTTTCAAGCAGAAGAGAGAGAAAGAGGGAGAGGGAGAGAGAGAGCACACCAGGGCCACCACCTTGTGGGTCTGGCATATGTGGGTACTGGGGAATTGAACCTGGGGCCTTAGGCACTGGAGGCAAGTGCCTTAACCACTAAGCCATCTCTAATCCCCATACAATTCTTTCTAGTGTGTTTCATACAAGGTTTCATTAGCCTAGGCTAGCTTCAAACTCCTGATCTTCCTGCCTCCACCTCCAAAGTGCTGAAATCATCATTGTGCCCCACCAGACCCGGAAATAGCTCCTACAATTTTTTAAGACTATATATCACCCCCAAACTCACTTCCCTTAAAGGAGAAAAAAAATTGCTAATACTCCCAACAGAAATAAGGTTTGCTGCATGAGACCTAAAGTCTCCTGTTACAAGTGATCTAAACACAGTCTGAGAGCAGCTGAGAAGTTAGGAGAGCTGAGAAAAAAAAAATCAATGACATATTGATACTATGACTGGCAACTTATGAATTTACATTTTAAATAAGTACTGTAAAAATCCAGCAAAATGCAACAATTTGGCTCTGAAGTTCCTTTGGTTATAGAGCTATACTTTGTTTTTTAAATAAATCATAGAAACATCACATTTGGGGGCACATATATGATTGTTTCATTGTACTAATTAACTGCATCAATGATGAAGAATGGTGATCAAATGAAGTGGTTCACAGTGCTATTGGCCCACTTTCTCTGGGAAAACTGACTCTGCATGAGCACCTTAAGCTATACATCTTCAATCACCAAAGTATCCACTTTTCTGTTTTAATGACTGGATTCATTTCATACCTTAAGAATAACTGAAGCCTACAGGAAGTAAAAATGTTTAAAAATCATATTTTAAGTAAAGATTTAAAAAATTCAACTATTAAATTAAATTGAAGTATGAAAAAATGCCCCTAAGACAGATAAGGAAACTTGACAGAGATATACAATGCCTGATCACTGCTAGCTACCAAGAGCTGATTTTCCTTATAAGTTTAGTTTTCATTAAAATAAAACTGGAAAATTTAAGTACTTCAATGCACCCTTAAAACACAACTATTATTTTGGAGTTTCAAAACATAGGCTTTTTGGTTGATGTTTTTCAGTTTGGGATAGGGTCTTGCAAGATTGCCCACACTGGCATTAAACTTGAGCTCAAAAGACCCTCATGCTTTAACTTTCCAACTATCCCAAACCAAAACCCAAAAAAAAAAAAAAAAAAAAAAAAAATTGTGATTTGTGTGTGTGTGCGTGTGTTACAGAAATAATGAATTGATGAATGTTAATATCTTTCTTTTCATGCATAATTTAAAAAGGCTGAGTCATTTTTGACATATATTTTAAAAGGAAGAATTATGGCAAAGGGTGTTTGCATTTTAAAGCCCTGTCCTACTATGAGAAATTAAGATGTGCAGATTCAGTGGCTGGCAACTGACTAGTATATAGGGCACAGGTCATCATGCTTACATTTTTTTTTGTATTTTTGAGGTAGGGTCTTGCTCTAGTCCAGGCTGACTTAGAATTCACTATGCAGTCTCAGGGTGGCCTTAAACTCACGGTGATCCTCCTACCTCTGCCTCCAGAGTACTGGGATTAAAGGCATGCGCCACCACGCCCGGCTCATGATTACATTTTTGATGCATACTCAGCACTGCACCAAAGGGCACTTTTTTTTTTTTTAAATATTTTATTTATTTGAGAGAGACAGACAGACAGAGAGAATGGGCACGCCAAGGCCTCCAGCCACTGTAAATGAACTCCAGACACATGCGCCCTCCTGGGCATCCAGCTTTACATGGGCACTGGGGAATTGAACTCAGGTCCTTCTGCTTTGCAGGCAAGCGTCTCAACCGCTAAGCCACTTCTTCAGCCCCCAAAGGGCACTTTTTAAATACAGGGAAGCAAGACAACTTTTTGACTGGCTAACACACAAAGCAGAGAACATTTCCAGTGACACTGGTCAGTGATACCTGCCACTCTGCGGCTCTTGTCCGTTTCCTGAGCAAGTGCTTTGTGTTAGGCTTTCCTCGTCCTCTGCCCCGGGTCATGCTGGTGTTCAGTAAGTCGTTCTATTTCTGTTCCAAGTGTTTGCAGATTTTCCTTCAAAGTAATGTTTTTCAGTAATGTATCCTCCAAAACAGCCTATAGTTTTCTGTTGATTTCCAGAGAGAGTTCCAGTGATAGGCCACTGTCAGCAGGGTGGGATGTGTACAATGATGCCATGATAACACCACGTCTGCTCAATTGGACCTTGTCAGAAGTCAGGTGCTTCTGAGGAAAGGGACAGCACAACTCTTAAGATGTTAAACTTCACATAGTTTGACTTTGAATTCTGTCTAAAAGCAATTTGTTGTATGTCTTATTGTGTAACATGCTTGAGCAAATGAGAGATTATCACTCACAATCTTGTCTTTTGAATTTGCAATCTATTTTTGAATGAAAGTGGTCGAAATTATACATTATATGTTACACAGAATCACCAATATTTGTTGGTTATATATAAAGTACATCATATAATAAAAAACATTTAAAAATACTAAAAAGGATTAGCAAGATACACTATTAAGTGAAAATAGCAAGAGCACAAAACAACATGTACAGCATCCTTATCCTGAGGGAGTCCCTTGTGTATGGGTGAGGAGTTTATATGTACATATGTAAATGTCCCTGTGGGAAGTTTTTGGAAGGCATTATAAGAAACTAAAGATGGTAGTCAGTTATGGGAACCAAGACTCTGGGAGTATTAATGTAGGAGGGAAATTGATTCAGCTTTCATCACATATGCTTTTTGTGAGTATTTTTGCATTCATGTTCAGAGATATGAGCCTTTTAAAATTGCACACATTCTTTTTGTTTAAAAAATTATTCTGTCAATAAACACTCTGCTTTAAGAAAGTGTCTAATATTAACATACACATAGTTATTTGATGCTTTCTGACATTAAAATGGACTGAGTTGTGGAGAGATTTATTTGAAGTGTGGTTTATTTTTCAAATCTCTACTGACAAGAGCTCATTTCCTCACCATATTTTCTTACTTTGTTTATAGGGAGACCAAATTTTGAAGACAGTGGACCAACATCAGTGGGGAGAAAGCATGAATTTATACGGTCAGAAAGTGAAAACTGGCGAATCTTTCGAGAGGAACAAAATGGAGACGATGAAGATGGAGGCTGGCGACTAGCCGGATCTAGAAGGGATGGAGAGAGGTGGCGGCCTCACAGTCCTGGTAAGAACTTTGCTGTGTAAGAGCACCAAGAAATTGAAGTGAGAGTTTGAAAGTTTTTGGGATTAAATAGGAAAGATAAATAGGTTTTAACAAGGAGATCATTTATGCCACTGTGGTCTTATTACTACAAAACACTTCAGTTTAGCTGTTCCCCATGACCTGCATTTAGTTTGGTGAAATCACTTTTATTTTCCTGGAACTAGAAATGTTCTAATGGGAAGCACCTGCCTGCGGCTTCCAGAGAGGACTTCATTCAGCTTTGTCTCTATTAGTCTTTTAATCTATCTTTAGTACTCTAATGTTTTGGCTACAATTATACACTTGGAGTATGTGTTCTCCCCATTAATGGGTAATTTTCCTGAATAATAAAGGATTTATTCTTTTACTCCTTCCCCCCAAAATGTGATTTACGCTTATGTGAAGAATAAACTTTGAGCTCAGGTCAGCAACATAACCACAAGTAGATTCTTTTGTCCTTCTGACCCCAGTAAAGGGGAAGAACAGTAGTGATTCGTGGTTTTTTAAGTTCTTCTGTTGGACTTCAAGAATGCCTCTGACTGTTCTCCCTAGATATTAGATATGCTGGGAATTGAAGACAGTGGTGCTTTGTGTTAAAAGTTCATCCCTACCAAAGTGCTGATTTCATGCCCCATGATAATCAGATGCAACTGGAGCTTTAATTGGGGGTCATGCAAAGCAGAAAATGTGCATATGCCCTTAACTCCAAAGTACTTAATAGATTTTACCAACCATATGACAAAGAAACATAGCTTAGTAGAGGAAACTTATTTCTTAAAATACTTTTATTTGCTAGCAGAGAGGAGAGTGAGAATATGCGAATAAGAATGGTTGCATCAGGGGACTTTTGCCCCTGCAAACAAACTTCAGGAGCATGCTCCATTTTGGGCATCTGGCTTTACATGGGTACTAGATGGTCGAACAATGGGCTGGCAGGCTTTGCAAGCAAGTACCTTTAACCACTGAGCCATCTCCTGAGCCTAGGGAAACTAATAATGTAAACATCTTAAATTTTTTTCACAATTAGTCCAACCACTAGGCTAGTCTGGGCGAACACTGGAGCAGGCATTTAATGTGCTGCAGAGTAGTAGGTAAAAACTTTTTTAAAAAAATTTTATTTATTCATTTTCAAGCAGAGAGAGAGAGAGAGAGAGAGAGAGAGAGAGAGAGAGAGAGAGAGAGAGAGAATGCACCAGGGCCACCTTGCGGGTCTGGCTTATGTGGGTACTGGGGAATTGAATTGCACTGGAGGCAAGCGCCTTAACCACTGAGCCGTCGCTCCAGCCTGGTAAAAACTTTTTGATAAGCTGGGAGTGGTGGTGCACACCTTTAATCCCAGCACTCGGGAGGCAGAGGTAGGAGGATTGCTGTGAGCTCAAGGCCACCCTGAGACTACATAGTGAATTCCAGGTCAGCCTGGACTAGAGCAAGACCCTACCTCAAAAAACAAACCAAAAAAAAAAAAAAAAAAAACACCTTTTGATAAAGGTATGGTGCATTTACACCAACTCTTCATGACTGGCTGCTTCATGAGCAGGTTTGCTGTCATGAATGGGCATTGTTTATGTCACAGGTGTAAGCAGTTCTCATTGTTCTGTGCCCTGGGCAACCAAATGTCATAATTCTCAAGTCATTGCAGCATTTTATACTGAACTTGCCTGTAAGGAGAAGGGTTTGTAGACTTATGTTCCCAACAAATAGTCAGTGAAAAATGGACAGGATCTGGGCCAAAGGAGAAGAGCAGTTCCAGTTGTTCAAAGACAAACAAGGTAAATGCTTTGTATCTGAGCGCCGGCATGTAGGATTTGTGTATGTAATGCCTTTTGCCCTTTTCTAAGTTTTTTCCCCTTAATTTGACTAGCATTTTAGCTTTGCCATCAAGTTGACAATCTTCAAATTTTTTTGTTCATGTATTTTAAAATATTTTTATTTAGAGAGAAAGAGAAAGAAAGAACACGAACATGGGTACACCAGGCAGGGCCTCTAGCTGCTGCAAATTCCAGATACATGTGCCACTTTGTCGAATCTGGCTTTATGTGGGTACTGGGGAATTAAACCCACATCATTAGGCAGGCAAGCACCTTAAACTCTGAGCCATCTTTCCAGCCCTGTTCATGTATTTTAAAAAGATATTTTGGAGGGTGTAAAGATTACAAACCTGAAAAATTCTGCGTTTTTTTGTAACATATTGAAAGTTTAGTTTAATTATATGCTGTTATAGGTTAATTCTTAGATTATACTTTTTATTAGAATTTAAAAAATTTTTGTTTTAATTTAATTTTCATAATTTCATACACCTGCATGGTGTGTTTTGATATTACTATCTCTTAGCCCCCTCCCACTAAATACCTACTTCTTCCCAACTTAGGTTCCTTTCTTATTTTCAGGTCTTTGATTTTCTTTTTGTGATCTACTGAGTTCACTGGGTTACTTAACCTTATTTGAATCTGAGTAGAATTTTAAATATAATTATTTTGACTGCTTTGTAACCTCTGTAAAGTAGTGGTCAGCCTTAATGAGTCTTCGGCTTTACGTGCTACATTTAGTTTCATGAGTAACATTTTGTTAACTGTTGGTAGCAGAATGTGAGGTGTAGTTTAAGTAAAGCAAGACTCACAACTGTATCTAGCTGGAGATGAGGCAGGCAGGACAGGGAAGCCTCACTATGGGAGAAGAGGGAAATAGGAGCTGGGTGCCTAGAAGGACAGATCCCTATCGCGGTGCATAGTTAGACCGTCAGAAATGATAGCAGCAGACAAGGATAGATTCCTATCACTGTGCATAGTTAGACTGTTTAGAAACGAGAGCAGCAGACAAAGGACTCTGGAATTCAACATTTGATCATGAGGACTCCTTTTGAGTAACGGCTCTAGGTTTACATTTAAGCGATGTGTGTATAAAATTTCCTTGGTTCTCATAGAAGATACTAACTGTTGTTTTGTAAGTAAGGGTGAGAAGCAGAGCATCTTAAAAGATGCTACCTGTGTTTGTCATCTTAATATTTTATCCAGTATATTTTTAGATTTCAGGCTCTAGTTTGGCCTCATCCCTTTGTTTATTTCTCAACTAAGTGGCTTAAAAAAATCTTTTTAAAAAGTACCTTTTCAAGACTCTTTAGACTTAGGTTTTTTTTTTTTTTTTTTTTTTTTTTTTTTTTTTTTTTTTTTTTTTTTTTTTTTTTTTGTTTTTTTTTTTTTTTT